>OVBE01005739.1:0-21140 GCA_900406425.1 Iberis pinnata
TTGCTTATTTTACTTATTATTATAATATTGTAAAAATATTTAATTAAATATTCTGTTTTAATATAAAATTATTTTAATTTAATTTCTTATTTTAATATATTATAATATTATAAAATATTTAATTTATTATCTGTTTAAAATATAATAAATATTAAATTTATTATTTTAATTTATTTTGAAATATTTTTAATATTAAAATAATATTTAATTTATATTTTAAGGTCGGGTAAAGAGCAATCTAAGTTCAGGTGGGAAACTAAAGAGCTCCAAAATTAAGGGGGCAAAAAGTTGGATGGACAAAGTTGAGGGGACAGTGAAGTCAACCCTTAAATATTTGAAAGATTTTTACATGTCTCAATCTTTTATTCGCAAATGATTGAGTGGAAGCAACTTATTTTTTGTTAAAAAGTGATTATCACATCGATTTATAAAGAAGATTGAATCTCTTTAACTTTAAAACAAGTACTACTTAAATCTCTACAAATGCGTCCCATATGTTAACTGTCAATTGATTATTTAACCAGTAGTCAAGTATATTCGACTTATGGACGAGTAGTCAAGTATCTAACCAAATCTTTTATGTTACATTTTGAACATAGCTATAAATATGTGCACAAATCGTTCTATATATAATCAAATCTTTCAGTTTACTGTGGGAGTAATTATTTAAATAAAATAATTGTTAACTGTGAATTGATTATTTTGCATAGTTTGAATCTTAAATTCAGAATTTCAATCCTTAACTTATTAATTTTCAATTATTATCTTATCTCGTACATATTCGAGGTTTAAACATTGACTATTAAAATATGTTAATTTTCTATTTTATCTTATCTAACTTTAGAATTGGAATCGCAATATTGAATCTTAAATTAAGAGTGTCGATTAGGGGTGGGAAAAAAATCAAACTGAACCGCTCCAAACCACAAGTTATTATGAAGAATTATACATTGATATAATTTAATAATTGATTTTTCAATGAAAAGATTCATCCTCTATATGAAAAATCCACAATAAATTAGACTATACCCAAACCGAAGTAAGCAAAACAGAAGTAATCAAGTGTTAATCCCTAAGCACTAACTTGTTGACAACAATCAAAATTAGAGTATAGATCCCTAAACACAGAATTGAAGTTTTTAAATAGTTTTATCACTTTTTGAGAACGCATTTCATAGTTAAGGTTTTAATATTCAAGGTTTTAGTATTCATAGTTTTATCATAGTCAAGATTTTAATATTCAATATTTCTTGACCCTAAACTAAAGGTTCATACTCAATTCATAGTTTATTTGAATATTTAATGTAAAAACATGTTTTATAATTTATTGTAGTGCAACTATACAAAGTAGAAAATTAAGTTACCATATTATGTAAAGAGAAAATTACTAGAATAGCATAGAAAAGTTCTAATATGAATAGAATAGCATACATCTTTAAAAAATTACTTTATTTTTAAACACTATTAAATTACAATAAACACTCTTGCATAGTTTTCTCCTAATTGGAAATATTTTTAATTAACAAATCCACGTCACTAAACCATATTCCATGACAACTGAAATTTTTTTTACATATAATTAACAAATTTCTTAAACACTCTAGTAATTTACTCGAACTAAAGAAAAATGGTTTAGTGACCCTAGTTATCACCCTCATCGTCTTCTCCGGAATCGTCTTCATTGAAATCGTAATTGCCCTCGTCGAAATTTCTAGTAAGTTGCAATTGATTTTTATATATGTTGCAACTGAATTTTATTTATGTTAAGTCTGAGTTTGAATTCTGTTACGAATGAGTTTAATTTCTGTTGCGACTGAGTTTAATTTCTATTGCGACTGAGTTTTGATTTTGTTGTGGATGAGTTTAATTTATGATGTGGCTGAGTTTGATTTATGTTGTGGCTGAGTTTGATTTATGTTACTATTGAGTTGGATTTCTATTGCGAATGAGTTTGATTTCGTTGCGAATGAGTTTCATTTATGTTGTGGCTGAGTTTGATATATATAGTGGTAGAGTTATATATATTATGATGTGGTTGAGTTAGTTTCTATAGCGATTGAGTTATATATCTTGTTGCAGTTGAGTTCTTATATTATGTTATGGCTGAGTTAGTTTTCCATTGCAGCTGGGTCAGTTGTATTTTTGGCTGATTTACATTTTTCTTTGTATTATCAGTGTCTGCCTCTAAATATCAAACACTAGATTACCCTCAAAGATTTTACGATAAAGGGGTTCTAATCTTGAAAACAAAGGGATTAATCATTATTTCCTTATGGGAGACTTCCTTGTTGTTAGAGAAGCACTAGGTAATTCAGTGTGGCAAGACCTGAAGCAATTTCATGTTAGAATCATTGCTAAGATAGCTGATAGCAATATCGTGTGGTCTAGTAAGACAGTACATTATCTACTTTGTAGACATCTTCATTTGTATAAGAAGGAAATTTGGAGTATCGTTCATAATCAACCTATCAGGTTTAGATTAAACAAATTTGGTGAGATAACTGGGTTAAACACAAACCCACTGCCAACAAAATTTTTGGACATGAACCTGAGAAATACAAAGCTTTCTGGGATGAGTTGAATGTCTGCATGGGATGGGACCCAAGTTAGTTGAACTGAGGACCGCATTAGTTATTTATCGGACATGGAGTTATGAAAAGCGCAAATGATTGGGGATGTTACTTCTGCAAGCCATAAGTCTTTATGATGTGCATCATAATTCTAAGATACCCTTTTGAAAGTGCAAAAAGAGTATTCGACGATGCAGATATTATGACATATCCATGGGGTTGTTCTGCATTTTAAGTTCTTATTGATTTAATTAAGTTGCTGAGTCCATAATGTAAATCATACACCATCGGTGGCCTGAAGGACGTGTTATTGGTTTGGGCGTATGAATCTGTCGCTTGTTTCGGAGAGCGTTTCGGGAGAGTGATAACTGACAATGAGATTTTGCTTCTTTGATGGGGTGGAATTCGTACACATGCAAGTTTTAATTATGCCATCTCCGAAGAGATCAAAGTTCATGGCCAGGTAATGTTTGAGAGACTGAGTTTTATTTACTTGGTGGTTGTGTTATGCTGAGACGTTTTGTATTTCCTACTTAACGACTGATTTATATAATATAGTTTTTATTTATTTGGTGGCTGAGTTATGAGGTTTTGATAGATGAGTTTTGAGTTCGCGACATTTTGTATTTCCCATTTAACGGATGAGCTACTAATATCACTCGGTTTTGATGCCTTATAGTGGGTAATTATACTTGCTATTTGGCATCATTCGAGTGTTTTCCATGTTTTTTTGTATGTTTTCAGGTTTTTAGGTGTTTAAGACATTCTGGAGCGAAAAGATGGTTTTCAGAAGAATTCAGGTGCAAACAGACGAAATAAAGAAGGATGGATCAAACCAGAGTGAAAATGATCGATCCAGCATGCACACATGAATAGATCGATCGATCCAGGCTCGGATCGATCAATCTAAGCTCCTAGAAACCTATAAAAAAAACAGATCGATCAATCTCATCATGGCTCGATCAATCTCGGAAGAAACAGAACGATGGAACGATTGATCCCTACCTGGATCGATCGATCCCATTACCCGAACCAGCTTGGAAATAATCAAAAAGACGCATTCGTCCTCACGACCTATCAAGAGTTTTCCTTATTAGATTTAGTTTTGCTTATTTTATTGAAAATTATAAAAGCCTTAGGTTTAGGTTTTAGAAGGAGAGAAATTAATTAACTTTTAGAATTCAAAGCTTTTCCAGAGAGAAGAGATTTCAACCCTGTATTTGGAGAAGATTTCTGAACTCTGTCTTTTACTTTTTGATTTCTTTTATATGTTCTTCTTTAATGATAATTATTGATTGCTTAGTGATGTATGAGAAGTCACTTTGTTAGGTTTTAGGGGTTTCCCAAGGTAACCAGGTTTGATAATTAGGGTTTAACATAATGGACTTGAATTGTTAGGCTCTTAGTGTAGATTTGTTATCAAGGCTTGAATGTGCCTCATCACCTAGTTCATGATATTATGTTAATAAATACAAAGGGATTTGGTTTAGAAACCTGACCTAGTCTAGATGAATAAGTGTCTCTGCTTGTAGGAGTATTGTCTTTTATGCTTATGAACACATCGAATCTGTAATCAATGCATGATTGAATTGTCTAAATTCGGCGTGAGTTTTTCTTTAGTAATTTGGCTATAAGGATCTAATACTTCGGGAGGAGATTAGTCTATCATTTTCTTTTGAGTTGATAATTATTTTCATTTTAAAATCTTGCATGTCAACCTAAACTTTTAACCTGATAACCTGTGGAATTTCCTAATGCCTAGCGGTTTCTTTAGTTGCTTACAACCGTTTTTATTTAACTATCTTTTTCATTTACAATCGTTTCAAAAATTCGAACACCTTTTTATTACTGTCTTAGCTAGAATCGAACGTTTAACTGAGAGTCGCACAACTTGGTCTCTATGGATTCAATCCCTCATATACTACTGCATTTGTTGTGCACTTGCATTGAATATATTTGGGTTACAACCTTAGTGTATCAAGTTTTTGGGGCCATTGCTGGGGACCAATTGTGCTATTTAAGTTTTACTTAGCGCCTAGTCTAAGATTTTTATTTTTCAATACTAATCTCGTTCTTTCTTCTTGTCTTTATTTTGCAGGTGCATGAACAGAAGATCTAACAATTCATCTGAATTGCTCAACCTCACTAACGAAGAACTAGCAAGGTTAGAACGCTCAAACCAGAAAGCGAGAAAGAACGCAAGCTCTTCCAACACAATGGAGACAACGTCATTATCAGCAATCCGGTCTTTCCAGAAGATCAAAACGTCCAGAATCCCCAGCAAGGACTACATCAGTTGGTGATTAACCAACCTGTAAAAGACAAAAATCAAAGGCCACAAGGAAACCAAGGAGGATATGGCAATCAAGGAGCTGAAAACGCTAACCGAGACGGTGACGATGGGAATCAAGACCCACCAGAGCCGAATCAAAATCGCCCCCTCCACTGACACATGGTACTAGTTTGAGACTTCAACAAATCTGAATCTTTCCTAGCCAATAGGAATACTCTACATCCTCGCCAACCTTAAAGACAAGACTATTAGTTCCCTTTTCAGCTTATCCAGTTGCTCAGGCAAAACCAATTTTATGGTTTACCTATGGAGCATTCTATGGATCATATAGATAGCTTTGAGGACATCTGCATCACCACCCAACTCAATGGAGTCTCTAAAGACTTCATGCATTATAAGCTCTTCAATCACTCTCTTGATGATAGAGCTCTTAGATGGTTAAAATCGCTGCGTGCAAACTCTATAGAAACTTCGGATGAGTGCAAATCCAAGTTTCTGAGTCACTTCTACACATCTACAATGACCAACAATCTGAGAAACAAGACCTCTTAGTTTCAGTAAGGTCCTGTAGAATCTTTTTATGAGGCGTGGTACCGATTCAAAGAGTACCTTCGGGATTATCCTCACCATGGATTCTCAGAGCTGAACCTTCTCAATACTTTCTACAGAGGTATTGAACAACAGTATCGACTCTCTCTTGATACTTCTAGAAATGGTGACTTCATGACCAAACCTGTAAATGAAGCTTATCAATTGATTGACAAACTAGCTCAAACCAATAGCAATCACTATCCTGATTACGATTGAAGAGTAAGATCAACTAGTTCAGAATCTCCTGAATTGACTGAGGTAAAAGGACTTCTCACTCAATTTCTTAAAGGAAAAAACCATAAGCATGTCAGTTTTATTGAGGATGTAGAGAAGATTGAATCAGAATGCTTTGCTATAAAGGAGCTTGATAATGAAGAAGAGGTGAGCTATGTCAATAGCCAAGGACAAAGAGTGTTCAATCAAGGTTTCAATCAAGGTTACAACAAGGGTAATCTCTCTTGGAGAAGCACCAATGTGGCAAATCCCCAAGATCAAATGTATCCTAGTCAACAGAACATCTTTGTACATAAATCTGGACAAGCTTTTGGACAGAATATAGGTGGGAGTGGTTTTCAAGGCAACCAGAATATGAGTTTTGTGCAGAATTCAAACTCAGAGGTTTTAAAACAACCTATCAACCTAGGTTTCAACAAGCAACTTCACCTCATGAAAACAAGGTAGTATCGATGATCAAGCAGATCCTTGAAAGCCAACAAAGGTCTGAGAAGAATCTAAATGTCAAATTGGACAGCATGTATAATGACTTGAACAACAAATTCGAGTCATTGTCAAATCATGTGAAGAAACTAGATATGCAAGTAGCTCAAACCTCAGAAGTAGTGAAGAGAAAATATGGTGTTCTTCCTGGGAAGGTTGAAGACAACCCAAAAGGCTATTGCAAGACCATAAATTCAAACGGGGTTGAGAAAAAAGAGGACTCTGAAAAATTTGCAGCTTTTAGAAATTCGAAAAAGATGCAGAGAAGGAGATCGATCGATCCCTTAAGGGATTGATTGATCCAATCATACGAGAAGTCCCAGAACACTCAGATCAATCTATCTTCATACTTGGATCGATCGATCCAACAACAGCATGAGTCTCCGGAAAAAAAACAATCGATCGATCCATACTGGATCGGTCGGTCGATCCATTGGACAGAAACTCGATAAAAGTCAAGATCGATCGATCCCAACCTGGATCGATCAATCCATCTCCGCATATCGCATCACGTTCCAACCAACTTGCTGAACTCAAGATTTCACGTCCAATTGAACCTGACACTTCTGAAGAAAATCTTGTGTACTATGACGAGAGTTCTAACACAATCATTCCACTAAGAAGACTTCAAAAGCTTCAGGATCCTGGAGAATTATTAGTTCCTCTCAAGATCAAGGGGGTAATCTCCATGGATTCACTCTGTGATACATGAGTTAACATTAACGTCATGTCCAAAATTGTCGCTGAGACGCTGGGATTAAAAGGTATTACACCATCAAAGATAGCTTTCACACTAGCTAACAACTCAGTAATATCCTCAAATGTATTTGTCTCTTATATGATGGTACAAGTTAGAGATTGTGTTTTCCCTCTTGATTTTCATATCTTGGATACAAATGGTACTTCGGATGGAACACTGGTTCAAGGAAGACCTTTTCTAGCATCTGTAGGTGTTGTGATGTATATGCCTAAAAAGCGCATCTATCTCACAAAGATCAAGAAGAGCTAATATTATCTAATAGTACCCCACAACAATGCCTCTAAGATCAATGAAAGAGAAAAAGGTGGCACAGAAATCTCAAGTCACATCTGGTACTATAGAGGCTACTCCTGAAGTCTTGCTCAAAGATGATGAAGTCTTAACCAAGAGTGCAACCCCTAAAATCACAAAAAGGGGTAAGATAAACTTGAGGAAGATCAAAGAGAATCCCCAACTGACCTTGATTCCTCATCCATTTGTTGGAGATGGGATTGAGCATAGGCTGAAGAGAAAAGATACTCCAACACCTTTCTCAAAGGTCAAAAACAATGGTAAGGGTAATTTAAAGAAGGTAAACAAGGACACTCATTTGAATTTGATTCCTCAAGCACTGGTTAAAGACGGAATTGAGTACAAGGTAAAGGGCAAAGGTACCTCAAAACCTTTTTCAAAGGTAAAAAAACATTCTTCCCCTCAGATCTTAAGGACAAAGGAACCAACTTCAGAAATGAGATGATGCGAAAGGTTCTGAAGCTACAGCTTTCGGGTGATGGTGGTTATCATATAGCATCTATTGGTGCTGACCTAACTCCAGCTTAGGAGGTAAGTTCGTCAAGCTTTCAACGTTAAACAAGCGCTGAGTGGGAGACAATCCACTATTGGTGTTTTAGATTATTAATCTTTACTTTTGAGTCATTTAAGTTTTAGGTTACTAACTTATTATATTTTGGTTTTGAGTTCTTTGAGTTCTCCGGGTTATCTCTTATCTATCCTTGATTCCTTGTCTTCTCATTGAATTGTTGGTATTCTAGATGGTTTCATTGTTGATCCTTCTAATGGTAGTTTATATTGCTACGATCATTACTCACCAATAACCACTTTTCTATATGTCTTGACTTGGAGTGATTTTAGATCTCTAATCAGTTGGTTTCTATAAATAGGTATTTCTTGATTCTTTCTAATGTTGATTAGTATTTCTTGGTCATTGCTCTTAAATTGCTAACTTGATGAATAGCCACTAGGTTGATTATTTAGAAATGTTTTGGAATATGTCTTTCACATATGATTCTTGCTAATTATTAATTAGTATTTCTTACACATTGTGATCTTAATGGTTCCATTTACAAATGATTCTTGTTACTTCTTGAAGTTAACATTGCTTAAAACCATTGTACAACCATTATGCGACATGTTTCAATCAGAAGAATATTAACACTTCTCTTTAGTGTTTGTTCTTTTTGCAGGCAAAACAAACAAAGATAACAACTTGGTGACTTAAGAAAGAAAGGAGTTTAAATCAATGTTATCTCTTTCACATATGACTCTTTCTAATTATTAATTAGTATTGCTTACACATTGTGATCTTAATGGTTCCATTTACAAATTATTCTTGTTACTTCTTGAAGTTAACATTGCTTCAAACCATTGTACAACCATTATGCAACATGTTTCAATCAGAAGAATATTAACACTTCTCTTTAGTGTTTGTTCTTTTTACAGGCAAAACAAACAAAGATAACAACTTGGTGACTTAAGAAAGAAATGAGTTTAAATCGGAGGCACAGATCGATCGATCCAGACGTGAATTGATTGATATGAAGTTTCTCAAAATGACGGGTAAGTTGAGATCGATCGATCCAGCCGTGGATCGGTCGATCCTCTTCTCAGGTAATGTTCCTAAAAACACTTTTAACTCATGGTTTTTCGTCATTCATCTATTAGTCATGTCTTATTCCTTCTCATGGATTTATTTTCACATCGGGATGGTGTGAAGTAAGTCTGGGGGAGGGTTTATATCGACCAACGATGTTTTGTGTCTTTTTGGATGTTTCGACGTTTTGATGAACTTTTCAAAAAATTTCATTTTCATTTAGTCGAGTCTAGTCGGGTCGAAGGAACAATTACCAGAATCTGTGATGATTATTAGCGTAGTGTGAATTTAGATTAGATTATTGACTTAGATAAACTGATGCGTTTAGGATCGGAACCCCATTGATTGATTGATATGGTTTTGAAATTTCTAGTTTTTTGGATTGTTAATGAATTGATGCTAGCTCTAATAGGATATGACTTAAATTGATATTAGAATTCTCTTGCTTATGGTGTTGGATATACTTTGAAAAGCTAGGTTTTTTGCTCGTCAGTTCTCTGTAAAACAGACAAGTTCTCTCAGTATGATCCAGATCTTTTCTCTCCCTCCCTTCAAAAAAAAAAAGAAACAGTAAAAGAAAAAGGATTGAAAGTATGATCCAGAAATCCGTACTCAATCCTGAAAAAACCGTCTGCTAAAAAAGAACATTAAAACCGCGTAAATGCAAAGAAGAAAAGCAATAAGAAAAAAAGAGAAAAGAAAGAAAAAAAGAAGTGAGAAAGATGGAAAAGGGTCAGGACCAGAAGTCGATTGATGCTCTGTTTGGTATGGAAACTTTGATAGAAAAGATACTTAAGTGACATTGATTGATACCCCATAAGCAAGAATGCACTTATTTGTATTTTACTGAATTTAGAGAGCTAGTTAATATGATTTGATAGTTTGATTGATTGGGATTTAGAGTAGGAAGCATGTTGGTTAGATTATGTGGTGGTGAATAATTTATTTTGCAAAGGTTGTCTAGGATTAGTGTCTTTTAGTTTTTGATTTCTGAATTTAAGGTTGCTGAGATTCTCAAAGTTCATGTGTGGTCCGTTTTCAAGCATCTTCTTTGGGTTTGGTCTTGATTCACTTAAGGAAAAGCAAAGATCTAAGTTTGGGGGGAGTTAATATCACTCGGTTTTGATGCCTTATAGTGGGTAATCATACTTGCTATTTGGCATCATTCGAGTGTTTTCCTCGTGTTTTTGGTATGTTTTTAGGATTTTAGGTATTTAAGACGTTGTGGAGCGAAAATATTGGTTTTCAGAAGAATTTAGTTGCAAACAGACAAAATAAAGATGGATGGATCAAACCAGAGTGAAGAATGATCGATCCAGCATGCACACGTGTATAAATTGATAGATTCATGCTTGGGTCGATCGATCTAAGCTCCTAGAAACCTACAAAAAATAGATCGATCAATCTCATCATGGATTGATCAATATCGGAAGATATAGAACGATGGATCGATCGATCCCTACTTGGATCTTTCGATCCCATTACCCGAACCAGCTTGGAAATAATCAAAAAGATGCATTCGTCCGCAAGACCTATAAAAGCCTTAGGCTTAGATTATAGAAGGAGAGACATTAATTAACTTTTAGAATTCAGAGCTTTTTGAGAGAGAAGAGATTTCAACCATGTATTTGGAGAAGAATTATAAACTCTGTCTTTTACTTTCAATACAATTCGATTTCTTTTATGTGTTCTTCTTTAATGATAATTATTGATTGCTTAGTGATGTCTGAGTAGTCACTTTGTTAAATTTTAGGGGTTTCCCAGGGAAACCAGGTTTGATAGTTATGGTTTGAGATAATGGATTATTGTTAGGTTCTCAGTCTAGATTTATTATCAATTCTTGAATTAGCCTGATCACCTAGTTCATGATATTTGGTTTAGAAACCTGACCTAGTCTAGATGAATAAGTGTCTCGGCTTGCGGGAGTATTGTCTTTGATGCTTATGACCATATCGAATTTGTAATCACTGCATGACTGAATTATCTAAGTACGGCGGGAGTTTGTCTTTAGTAGTACGATTATAGAGCTCTAATACTTCGGGAGGAGATTATTCTATCATTGTATTTTGAGTTGAGAATTATTTTCATTATAAAATCTTGCATGTCAACCTGAACTTCAAACCTGATAACCTGTGGAATTCCCTAACGCCTAGCGCTTTCTTTAATTGCTTAAAACCATTTTAAAGTAACTATCTTTTTAATTTACAATCGTTTTAAAAATTGAACACCTTTTTATTACTATCTTAGCTAGACTCAAACGTTTAACTAAGAGTCGCACAACTTGGTCTCTGTAGATTCCATCCCTCATATATTACTACGTTTGCTGTGAACTTGCAGTGAACTTGTAGTGAACTTGTTGTGAATATATTTGGGTTAAAACCTGAGTTATGAGTTAGATAGTTTTAATTTATTCGGTGGTTGAGTTATGAGGTTTTGACAAATGGGCTTTGAGTCCATGACGTTTCGTATTTCCTAATTAGCGGATGAGTTATCTAGTTTTTATTTTCTTCATGGCTGAGTTATGAGTAAGATAGTTTTTATTTACTTGATAGTTGAGTTTTTTTTAATATTAAGGTTGAGTTATGAATTACTTTATGCAAGTGCGCGTGAAGAATATGGCCAGCAAGGAGTCTTTACAAGAGTTGTTTCCTCAGTGGCCGAAGGAAGCAGATGACCCATAACTTATGAACTTGATAACAGACATACACGCATGCCGCTATCTTAGAGGTTTTTGGGATGTGCAGAGAAATTTGAACAAGAAAAGAACGAAGGCTAGAGTTTCAGCTGAGGCTGAGCTACCAACAAAGAAGCAAAAGAAAGATAAGAAACAAAAGGAAGTTGTTTATGTAGAAAAGAAGTAGAAGATAGAGAGAAATGTCCGTACAGAGGAGGAAGGAAATGAGGCTTTGTAGAATATAAGTACTTGTCTGGATAAAATTTCCAGAAGATTTGACAACTTTGATGGCAGATTTGAGATGTTTGAGAAGAAAATTGGTAAATTAGTCAAAGATGTAGTCGATGAGCCTCTGAAAGAACTGGGGATAGGTGAAAGTCCCAGAAATAGTGATCACCTCTCAAAAATCCAACACCTATCTTTAACATTTCCCTCACCGCCACAAAAATCTACAGCAAAAGTCTGTCAATAGTCAACATGCAGCTAAGACCCCTGATAAAGTTTGAGGGGGGGGGGGAGAAACAAAGTCGGGTTGAAGAGCTTGGTAAGGAAAAAGCCGGAGGTTTGAGGGCTTAACTAAATTTGGAAGATAAATTTGCCAAGGCAAATAAGGTGAAGAAGGATTTGGCTCTGGATTTTGTTAATCTCGAGGCGACCACTCAACCTAATTTCGTTGATGTTTCTCCTGCTAAGGTACCATTATGCGTCTTGAGGGCCAACATATATAAAAAATAAGCTAAGAAGAAGGTAGAGGTTAAGTTAACAAAGAAGGAGGTCACTGATCAAAAGACGGACGAGGCTGAATTGAAAAAGAAAGAGGCTGATGTAAGGAAGAAAGATGCAGCTGCTAAGAAGAAAGAGGCGATTGAGTTAAGGAAGAAAGAGGCAGAGTTAAGAAAGAAGGAGGTTGAGTTAAAGAAATAGAAGGAGGCTGAGTTAAAGAAAGATAAGGATGCGATAAATCATGTGACCCCTGCTCCAACAATGGCATCGAAACCTCGTGGAAATGTAATCATAATAAATGTCAAGAATCCAAAAGAGACTATAGAGAATAGTGAGATAGCAGATGTGACCGAAAAACTCTAGCAACAGAACGAAATGTTGTCGGAATCTGAAGAGGATTAAGACAAAAATTTAAGGCTGGCAAGAATAAAATCTTATAGGGAGGAAATGGTTCAGTTATCTCCAAATGGGTTAAGTATCTCTGAAATTGCTCATATAGCACCAATTTTTCCTTGCATTAGGCCAAAGGGGGGGGGGGGGGGNTCCATTGATCGAACAAGGAACTAAGAATTCACCTGGATCTTATGTCTTATGAAGCTTCCTAAGTGGATTAGGTTGCTTGCCAATCATCTCACCACATTCAAACTCTGATCTAGACTTAGTATAAGGCACTAGATAAGGGATTCTGAGTTTATACAAAGTTTCTGCAGTTTTTTGTTCCAGGGGCTTTTGATCGATCGGGCATGTGTTTCTCGATCGGGAAAAAGTCTCTGGGAATTCTCCGGATTTCAAGATCGATCGGGCAAGTGATGTTCCTGATCCATCAAAAGTTCCTGGGACTTTTTCACGTGTTTGGTCGATCGGGCATGTGTTGCTCGATCGAGCTGTTTTCTCTGCACTTTTTTCTAACTTTTCAAAATCTGCACTTTTTTCCAAATCATCAGCTTCTTCTTCATATTTACCAACCAAAGTCTTGCAATACCCCTTTGGATTCTCCTCAGCTTTCCCAGGAAAGACACCATATTGTCTTTTCACAGCTTCAGAAGTTTGAGCAACTTGCACATCCAAATGATTTACATGAGTTGATAATGCATCAAACTTTTGAATCAGCTCCTTCACTTCTCCTTGGATCAATGTTTGGAACTGTTTTTGTCCTTTCAGCAGTTGCTTAAACATCATCTCAACTGAATCACTTGGTTGAGGTTGAGCTTGTGGAAATACAGGCTGAGAGGCTTGCTGAAAACTGCCTGAATTAGAGTTCTGCACAACATTGGTACTTCTCCAAGATAAGTTGGGATGAATTTTTGTTAACCCTTGATTATACCCTTGATTGTACACCCTTTGACCTTGAGCATTGATGTAACTCACTTCTTTCTCAACTTCACCAGTATTCTGTTCTTGAACTGCAAAGCAATTAACTTTGGAATCATCTACAGCACTAACCTGTTTCTGAGTTTGACTCTTTAGAAGGTGATTGATTAGTCCTTTCATCTATGAGAATTCTCCTTTCAGCTCTGAAATCTATGAGTTAGCAGCTAATACCGGAACATTTGTTCCGCGATCAAACTCTGGGTAATGATTGCTATTACTAGCTGCAAGATTCTCAATCAAACGATATGCATCAGGAACAGGTTTTTTGTATAATGTCTCCACCGTTTGCTGTATCTAAGGACAGTTGATACTTTTATTTAATTCCTCTATAAAAGTTATTGAAGAGACTTACATATGAGAAACCGTGATGTGGACAATCACGAAGCAGCTCTTTGAATAATTCCCAAGATTCATAGAATGATTCTACAGGAGTTTGAGCTAAATCAGAGATCTTATTCCTTAAGATATTAGTCCTAGTAGTAGTGAAGAACTGATTGATAAACCTGGCTTTGCAGTCATCCCAGGTTACTATAGATCCTGCAGGTAGAGACTTCAACCAGCGAAGTGCTCTTTCAGCTAAGGAATGAATGTACAAACTGCGGTGTATGAAATCGGTGGTTACTCCATTGAGTTTGATAGTGTTGCAGATGTCCTCAAAAATATCAATATGATTCATTGGGTGCTCGTTAGGTAAACCACTGAATTGGTTGTTGCGGATCATTTGAACAAGCAAAATAGGGAATTGGTATTCCCTGGACAAGCGAAATAGGGAATTGGTATTCCCCTCGCTGAGGTTGAGTGGGTTGGATGAGATTCCTATTAGCATAGTATGCTTGAGGGTTGTTGTATGAACTAACTAGAGGAGGGTTCTGACCATTGAGCATATGAACTCTCTCCAGATCTCTATGTAGAACAAAATTCCTAGCATCTATGTTCTGAGGGTTTTGATCTTGGTTGTTAGCAGCTCTTTGTTGGCCTTGTGGCACTTGATTGTCGTTATCACCACCTTGTCATTGGTTAATGAGTTGGTTGAGTCCAAGAATAGGAGGATCGTTTTGACCTTTGGGTCCGTCCGGAATGACTTGATCAACGTTCCCAACCATTCGACAAGATGAGCTTTCGTCTTTCTTGATCTTCCGGTTTGAGTGTTCTATTCTTGCAAGTTCCGGATTACTAAGGCTTAGCAAATCAGAGGATTTGTAAGATCTTAGTATCATACACCTGTAAAACAAAAACAAGCAAAGAGAGCGAGATGAGTACTGAAAATAAAAAAGTTTAGATGAGATTCTAATAAGAAACTATAAATGCACTATTGGTCCCCGACAACGACACCAAAATTCCGGTAGGTTTAGAATTAAATCCTAATCTATTTCTGCAAAGAACAGTTGAATGTAGCATAGATAGGGTGTCGAATCCATAGAGACCAGAATAGTACACGAATCAGTTTCAATTCAAATCAAGCTAAAGCGAGAATAATGAGATTGATAACGATCAATACGGTAAATTAAAACAGTTCAAATTTATAAAATAAAAGCGTCGGGCGTCAGAGAAACCACAAGTAATCAGGATTGAAAGTCAATTTATCATGCAGGGATTTTCTTTGAAAATAGTTCTAAACTCTAAAGACAGTATTAGACTAATCTCCTCCCGAAGTATTAGATCCCTACAATCGAATTACTAAATACAAACTCCTGCCATATTTAAACAATTCAATTATGCAATGATTTCAGATTCGATATGTTCATAAGCATCAAAGACAATACTCCCGCAAGTAGAGACACTTATTCATCTAGCCTAGGTCAGATCTCTAAACCAAATCCCTTTGTGTTTATCAACCTAATATCAATGAACTAAATGACCAATTTAATTCAAGCATTAATAACAAGTCTATACTAAGAACCTAACAATTATTATCCCCTTATGACAAATCTAACAATCAAATCCTGATTTCCCTGAGAAACTCTAAAACCTAACTAGTGAACTACTCAGACTTTGACAAGCAAAGACAAATCAATCTCAAAGAAGAACTCATAATCAAAAATCAAGAATATATATTGAAATATAAATAGGGTTCAGAAATCTTCTCCACAGAGGTTCAGGATTCGTCTCCCAGTAAAACTTAAAATAATAATAGCTTCAGTTCTAAAAGCCTAAAACACAATGTATTTATAGGCTAAAAAGGAAAAATAAAAAAAAATAGGAAAACTTGGATAGGCTTGAGGACCTGATTGCAAATTTGTAAAACTTCAATTTCTTCTCGGGGGTTGTGCTCGATCGGGCACATGGTTGCATGATCGAGCAAGTCAAGTTTTTGTTCGAATCTTCTTCTTTGCCCGATCGATCTTAATCGCCGGAAATTTTCAAGGACTTTTTCCCGATCGAGAACAACGTTGCCCGATCGTGCATCTCATAAGACACTTGCTCGATCGTTCTCTTTAAGTGCTCGATCGAGCACTTCTCTCTGAAACTTCTGAATTCTTCTGAAAACTTCTGAAATGCATTGTTTTGCTCCAACTCGACCCTAACACCTAGAATCCTGAAATTCTACCAAATATGCAATGAAAATACTCGGAATAATGCGAAGTAGCAAACATAAATGCCCACTATTATGCACTAAAACCAAGTAATATCAACTCCCCCAGACTTAGATCTTTGCTTGTCCTCAAATAAAGCAAGATTCAATATGGAGAAGAGGTTTAAAATGGACCACACAGAAACTCACAAAATGTCGGAAACTATAAGTACAGTTTCAAATCCAAAAGACACCAGTCTCAAACAACTACTTTGACTTAATTGTTTACCACCACTAAACTAACAATTTGTTTCCTACTCTAAATCCCAAATCAATCAAGTATCAAATCATATTAACCAGCTCTTTAATATTCAATTAAGTTCAGTTTCATGCATTCTCACCTATAGTATATCAATCAATTTACTCAAGTACCTCTTCTATCGAAATGCCCATACCAAACAGAGCATCAACCGACTTCCGGTCTTGATCCTTTTTCCCCCTTTCTCACTTCTTTTTTTTTCTTTTTCTAAAGATTCGCATTTTTCTGCGTTTTTTTTTCTTTTTTTTCCTTTTTTTAATTCTTTTCATGTTCGCATTTTTCTGCGTTTTCATGATTCTAACTACTTTTCGGCAGCCCGGCAATGATTACGGACATCTAGGTCACGCTTTCTACACTTTTTCTATTGGTTTTTATATTTTTCTGAAGGGAGAGAGAGAAAGGACCCGTACCGTACTGAAAGAACTTGTCGTCTTTACTGAACACTGAAGAGAAAGGTACCTAATTCTCAAAGTAAATCAACACCATAAGCAATAATAATTCATATTTAAATTAAGTCCTATCATGGCAGAGCTAGCATCAATTCATCAATAACTCAAAATACCATAACTTTCATAAACAAATCAATTAGTAACAGGGTTCCAATCCTAATCTCAACAATTAATCTAAGTCAGTAATCTAGAGAAAGTGAAAACCATACCCTCACTTGGCTATTATTATCATTGATTTTGATCATGGTTCCTTCGACTCGATAGATTCAGCTAGATTTTAAAAACAAAAATATGAAAAATTTCACCAGAAAGACAAAACATCAAANTGAAAATAAGTCCAAAAGAAGGCATAGAAGTAACCAAGATCAAATAGAAAAATCTTAAATGGATGAAAATAGATAATACTATATGGGAGTTCAAGGGAAAAAGGTGTACTAAAGATGAAGTGCTCCCAAATCTATTCTGAACTCCTATGCTTCATTCTCCATGCCTGCAAAAAGAACGAACACTCAAGAGAAGTATAAGTAACCGTTGAACAACGATTTGAGCAATGATAGTTTTAAAAACTAACAAGAATCAGTTGTAGAGAAACCATTAAGGCATTATGATCGAGCAATACTAATCAAAATCAACAAGAATCATATAATAGAGGCATCATTCAGAACATTTAACAGCAATCATTCCAGCATCACATAATCAATTGGTAAGTAAAGAGCAATGATCAAGCAGTACTAATTATAATTAGCAAGAATCAAGAGCTACCTAATGAGAAAAAAATAATCAATCATGAATCTAAAATCAACTCAAGAAATACTAATCAGAATTAGCAAGAATCAAGAGAGAAACCATTCTAAAAACCAACAATTCAAGTGAAAAAGATGAGTAATGATAATATAAGAGATAACCCAGAATGTCATGAAGAAACTTTCACCAGTAATAACCTGAAACACATTAAACTCAAAACTAAACATACGTAGGTTAGGACTGACTCAAAATCGAAAAAAACTAAATAGAATCTAAATATAGTGGGTTGCCTCCCACTCAGTGATTTGATTAACGTCACTTAGCATGACGGTACTTACCTCTAAGTAGGAATGGAATCAACATCCAGAGATGTTCCATAACAAGCTCCAAATCTAAACATCTTTAACTTCAAAACCTTCCCCATCACTTCATTTGCAATATCAATCCCTTTTTCTTTAACCTCCGGGGTGAGCAAGACTCTAAACTTCGAGAAGGGCTTTGAGAACCCTTTGCTTTTCACCTTGTACTCAATTGTATCCCAAACTATTGCTTGAGAGATCAAAGTTACTTGAGATTCCTTCTGTATCTGCTTCGGTTTCACTTTCACCTTCTCCTTAACCTTGGGATTCCCACTCCTTGTTGAGATTGGAACTTCCTTGTGTGAGACTTCAGCAACTACACACTTAGGATCTGGTTCAATATGAACTTCATTCTTCATCTCTACCTCTTTCACCACATTTAGCCTAAAGATCCCCTTTGAAGGAATCGCTGGATAGAAAACCCGCTTCTTGATATATTTCAGAGATATTCGCCGATTGGGTAAATCAACAACAGCTCCTACGGTTATAAGAAAGGTTCTCCCAAGAATCAATGGTTCATGTGGATGCTCATTTGTCGCCAAGATGTGGAAGTCAACAGGAACGAGGCAATTACCAACTTGTACCAAGAGGTCCGAGATAAAACAACTAGAAGAGACTGTAGAATCATTAGCAAGTGTGAATTCATATGAGATGGTTGGATACCTGATAGTCCCAACTGTTTTGCAACATTTATCGACATGACGCTCACAATAGCTCTAGTATCACAAAGAGAATCTATGAACTCCACTCCATTGATTGAACAAGGAACTAAGAATTCCCGTGGATCTTGTGTCTTATGAAGCTTCCTAAGTGGATTAGGTGGCTTGAAAATCATCTCACCACATTCAAAAATCTGATCTAGGCTTAGTAGAAGGCACTGGATAAGGGATTATGGGTTTATACAAAGTTTCTGCAATTTTTGGTTCCAGGGACTTTTGCTCGATTGGGCATGTGTTGCTCGATCGAGCAAAAGTCTATGGGAATTCTCCAGAGTCCAAGATCGATCGAGAAAGTGATGTGCCTGATCGATCAAAAGTTCCTGGGACTTTTTCACGTGTTTGCTCGATCGGGCATGTGTTGCTCGATCGAGCAGTTTTCTCTGCACTTTTTTCTAACTTTTCAAAATCTGCACTTTTTTCCAAATTATCAGCTTCTTCTTCAGAATTACCAACCAAAGTCTTGCAATACCCCTTTGGATTCTCCTCAGCTTTCCCAGAAAAGACACCAGCTTGTCTTTTCACAGCTACAGAAGTTTGAGCAACTTGCACATCCAAATGCTTTACATGAGTTGATAATGCATCAAACTTTTGATTCATCTCCTTCACGTCTCCTTGGATCAATGTTTGGAAATTTTTTTTGTCCTTCCAACAGTTGCTTAAACATCATCTCAACTGAATCACTTGGTTGAGGTTGAGCTTGTGGAAATACAGGCTGAGAGACTTGGTGAAAACCGCCTGAATTAGAGTTATGCACAAATTGTTTATGTTGTTGCGGATAATGTTGATCTTGGGGGTTTTCAACATTGGTACAACTCCAAGATAAGTTGGGATGAGATTTGTTAAAAACTTGATTATACCCTTGATGGTACACCCTTTGACCTTGAGCATTGATGTAACTCACTTCTTTCTCAACTTCACCAGTATTGTGTTCTTGAACTGCAAAGCAATTAACTTCGGAATCATCTACAACACTAACTTGTCTCTGATTTTGACTCTTTAGAAGGTGATTGATTTGTCCTTTCATCTATGAGAATTCTCCTTTCAGCTTTGAAATCTCTGAGTTAGTAGCTAATACCGGAACCTTTGTTCGGCGATCAAACTCTGGGCAATGATTGCTATTACTAGCTAAAAGATTCTCTATCAAATGATATGCATCAGGAACGGGTTTCTGCATAAAGTCTCCATCGCTTGATGTATCTAAGGAAAGTTGATACTTCTGTTCAATTCCTCTATAAAAGTTATTGAGGAGACTTACATCTGAGAAATCGTGATCACAAAGCAGCTCTTTGAATCGTTCCCAATATTCATAGAATGATTCTACATGAGTTTGAGCAAAATCAGAAATCTTCTTCCTTAAGGCATTAGTCCTAGTAGTAGTGAAGAACTGATTGATAAACTTGGCTTTGCAGTCACCCCAGGTTACTATAGATCCTGCAGGTAAAGACTTCAACCAGCAAAGTGCTCTTTCAGCTAAGGAATGACTGAACAAACTGTAGTGCATGAAATCGCTGGGTACTCCATTGAGTTTGATAGTGTTTCAGATGTCCTCAAAAATATCAATATGGTTCATTGGGTGCTCGTTAGGTAAACCACTGAATTGGTTGTTACGGATCATTTGAACAAGCGAAATAGGGAATTGGTATTCCCTTCGCCAAGGTTGAGTGGGTTAGATGAGATTCCTATTAGCATAGTATGCTTGAGGATTGTTGTATGAACCAACTAGAGGAGGGTTCTGACCATTGAGCATATGAAATTTCTTTGGATCTCCATACTGAACAAAATTCCTTGCATCTATGTTCTGAGGGTTTTGATCTTGGTTGTTAGCAGCTCTTTGTTGGCCTTGTGGCACTTGATTGTCGTTATCACCACCTTGTCCTTGGTTAATGACTTGGTTGAGTCCAAGAACAGGAGGTTTTGACCTTGGGGTCCGCCCGGAATGACTTGATCAATGTTCCCAACCATTTGAATAGATGAGCTTTCGTCTTTCTTGATCTTCCGGTTTGAGCGTTCTATTCTTGCAAATTCCAAATTACTAAGGCTTAGCAAATCAAAGGATTTGTCAGATCTTCGTATCATACACCTGTAAAACAAAAACAAACAAAGAGAGCGAGATGAGTACTTAAAATAAAAAACTTTAGACGAGATTCTAATAAGAAACTAGAAAGCCACTATTGGGAGAATAGGGTATCGAATCCACAGAGACCAGAATAGTACACGAATCAGTTTCAATTCAAATTAAGCTAAAGCGAGAATAATGAGATTGATAGTGATCAAAACGGTAAATTAAAAAAGTTTAAACTTATAAAATAAAAGCGTCAGGCGTTAGGGAAACCACAGGTAATGATGATTGAAAGTCAATTTATCATGCAGGGATTTTCTTTGAAAATAGTTCTCAACTCTAAAGACAATAATAGACTAATCTCCTCCCGAAGTATAAGATCCCTACAATCGAATTACTAAATACAAACT
>OVBE01005740.1:149-21139 GCA_900406425.1 Iberis pinnata
CAAAATTGGAAATTTCTCTTCTGCTCGGGTGATCTGCCCGATCGATCTGAATGTGCCCGATCGGGCAATGCTCGATCCTTTGTAATTTGCTTGATCGGTCTGATTCCTCGAATTTCTCCAGGAAATTTTGCCCGATCGGGCAAGTGATGTGCCCGATCGTGCAAATCGTCTCGTCACAAGATCAATCTTCTGAAACCTCTGAAATGTTCTGAAAATGTCCCGAAACGTTTCTTTAAGCTATGAAATGACCCAAACGGATAGATATCCTTAAATATACCAATTTGCAAGGAAAACACTCGGAATAATGCAGAATAGCAGGCATAAATGCCCACTATAATGCATTAAAACCGAGTAATATCAAATCCCCCAGACTTAGATCTTTGCTTGTCCTCAAGTAAAGCAAAANAATATCAATACCCGGTAGGACGTAAAAATCCTACTATCAATTTGGCGCCGTTGCCATTTGGGATTTGTTACTACATTCGGGATTTTGGATCTTTTCATATCAAGCTTCTTTTACATTTTTAGTTACTCGTTTACCTTTGTTTGCTTTGTTTTCAAGTACCTCCCTAGCAGTGTATGAACCCGAGAAGCAGAGGACCAACTGACTTGCTTCCACTCGTTGATGACATCAGAGCTCTTGAACGAGAACACTCTCGGGCAAGACATGAACACGAACGTGAGGAACACTTGAGAAGGTTGAACTTACAAATGGCAGACAACGTTGACAGAGATAACCAGAACACCATCGATGCTGGTGACAACCCCAACACTCACACCATCAAACATGGCATCAACCCACCTGCAGTACAGAACATTAGTTTTGAGATCAAGCACAGCTTGATAGCTATGGTTCAGGGGAATAGGTTCCATGGCTTACCAATGGAGGATCCACTGGAGCACTTGGACGAGTTTGACAGATTCTGTAGTCTCACCAAGATTAATGGTGTGAGTGAGGACGCATTCAAGCTACGTCTCTTTCCCTTCTCTTTGGGTGACAAAGCTCGTCAATGGGAAAGATCCCTTCCTCAGAATTTCATCACCTCCTAGAACGACTGCAAGAAGGCATTTCTTGCAAAATTCTTCTCAAACTCAAGAACGGCTAGAATTCGCAATAAAATATATGGTTTTGCACAGAGGAATGTTGACATATTTTGTGAAGCTTGGGAGAGGTTCAAAGGGTACACGTTGCAATACCCACACCATGGCTTCAGTAATGCGTCCCTCCTTAGTACTCTCTATAGGGGTGCTCTCACCAAAATCAAGATGTTACATGATACAACAAGCAATGCGAGCTTCCTGAACAAAGCTGTTGATGATGGTTGGGAGTTAGTGGAGAACTTAGCACAATCCAAAGGTAATTACATTGACGACTATGACAGCACTCCATGGGGCAGCAATGCTTCTAATACCAAAACACAGAGGGAACTCAATGCTCTGAATGAGAAGTTGGATAGGTTACTCCTTGCACAACAACATCAAGTTCACTTTATACGTGACACAGAGCACGTTCAGCTCCAAGGTGGGATGACTGCTCCACAAGAGGGGATTACTTACATTCTGAACGAAAAAGATTTCTACAACGGGTTTGTCAACCAAAACAACAATGTAGCACATCCTCAATATCCAGTTTATCCACCTCACCACCAACAACAAGCTAAGCTCTTCATCAACTATGCTCAAAATCATGGTTTTCTTCAAAATCTGCAACCACAAGGTAGTTTTCAACAGAAACAACAACAATAAGTTGGTGTTCCTCCAGGTTTCCCCACCAAGACACCTTCTGCTGCACCTTCACACGTTGAAGCAATGCTGCAGCAGATTCTACAAGGTCAGGCTAACAACGCTATGGAAACTTCGAAGAAACTTGCTGAATTGAGGAAGCATATTGCTTGCTCATACAATGACCTCCATCATAAGTTTGACGCTCTGAATTCAAGGGTTACTGCTTTAGAGGGCAAGTATGCTTCCACTTCTGTTTCTACTCCTACCATAAATGGACAACGTCCTGGCAAATCAATTCAGCACCCAAAGGAGTATGCACATGTCAATGCTATCTTCTTTGGCAGTACCCCTGACTTTTCTTCCCACTCTTGTCCTACTCACATCACTGAGGACAGTGTTTCTCAAGTTTGGGGGGATTTGAGCCTACATGGAGCTGAAAATGCAGATTTTAGAATGACTGATTCCTTGACATGGACAAACCCATAGTTAGCTGCCAGAGTCAAGAATGGTCTTGATGAAAAGCTATCTGTTTCAAAGGAGAAGGAAACACCCTTTGTTCCACCACCTTATATTCCAAAGTTGTCATACCCTTCAAAGATCAAGAAGGAGATAACAGAGAAGTACCCAGCAATCTTTGAAGAGTACAAGAAGGATGGTGAAACTCAACGAGTGTTGGTACCAAATGATGAATCCAATGCCTTAATAGTAGATAAGAAAGACTCTCCTGGTTCATTCACTCTACCATGCTCACTAAGCTCCCTAACCTTCAACAAATGCCTAGTAGATTTAGGGGCATCCATTAACTTGATGCCTCTCTCCACTACCAACAAGCTGGGATTCAATGAATTTAAAGCTTCTAATATAACTCTATTTTTCGTAGATAGATCCACTAGGCATTCTATTGGTACTCTGGAAAATGTACCCATCAAGATTGAGAGTGTAGAGATACCCATATACTTTGTGGTGTTGGATATGGACAAGGAACCAAAGGATCCACTAATCTTGAGAAGACCATTCTTAGCTACGGTTGGAGCTGTTACAAATGTTAAGAAAAGAAATATCAGGTTGAACATAGGGAATTGTCCAAAGATGATCTTCAACATCAAGAACAAGACAAAGAAGCCTACAATCCAAGGTAAGCTATTCTCTATCAAGGAGATGAATGAGGACAATCATGAGGACGGGTACTCAAGCAGTGATTCACTGGATTATGAGTTTATAAATGACCCAAACAAGATTTCCGAGCATACAGAAGCATTTGGGGTTGTCAAGGAACCTGATGCAGGAGTTCTTGCAGAGGTAGAGGAAACCAGAAAACTGGGGGTAGCAACTAACCAGAGCAAACTTCCCATTTCAGAAGAAGGAAATTATGAGCTCAAGCACCAACTTGNCGGGCATAACCTTCTCTGAAAATGGTTTTGAGTTTCAAACTCCAACAACAGACCTTAAGAAGGGTGACCAAGTGGTTGTGCTCAAGCACTGTCAAGGGAATGCAAACCCAAAATACCTCAAGAGCTTCATAATCAAGGAAACTCTACCTGATGGAGGAATCATGCTTATTGTGGAACCTGATAAGGGGTTGAAAGTGAACAACCAATCCAAACCAAACAATGGTGGTTGGATATGTCCAGAAAGAAAGCTGGTGAAAAGACCTTAGTTCTCCTCAGAGAACCGTCTCAGGGTCATCAATCTTAAAAACAGGAAGTCAAGCTTAGTGACTTAAAACAAGCTCACTTGGGAGGAATTCCCATGTCTATCTCTATATATATTATTTTCAATGCTTTTTATATTTCAGCACTCGGTTAAATGCCATTTAGTTTTCAATTGGTTTTTTTGTGTTTCAGGTACTTACGAAATGAGTTTCGGGAATCTTGTAAAAAGGAGAAAAATGGGATATGGACCAGCTGCAACAATCAACGTTGGATCGATCATGATCGATCCAAGATGTGACCATGATTGATCCGAAACATGGTCGAAATTGATCCAATTTTCAACATTAGATCGATCCATTTATCAACGATGGATCGATCCACACCTTAATGTCAAGATCGATCCAAATGCTCGAACCATTCATCAACCTCAGCTACTTCAACAACATCAGGAAGTCCAACAGCATCAAGAACTCCAGCATCAACAACAAGAAGCACAAGATGCATACCTGGGATATTATGATGTGATGCATGAGTATTTTCCTTGAGAATATTCCACACCTTTTGAGGTCCATCCCAATCCCACACTTCATTATATGATTTTCTTGTTGTTTTTCGCTCTCTAATTCCTATGTCTGCTTGTTGCTTCTGATTTTTTTATGTTTAAAGTGTTCTTAATGCTTTTTCACTATCCTGTCCTTCCTTAAGTCCAATCCTGAACTTGGTTTACACAGAGACTGTGTAATTCAGGTTTAGGGGAGGATTCGGGGGACCTGCTATTTAATGAAAAATGTCCTTGTTTGTTCATTTATCTCCACTTTGCATTGCATTTATATAGCATCTATTAGCATCGAAAAACCCATAAAACTTGAAAATTTTTATGGAAATTCTTCTTCAAAAACAGAGTGTCATTGCATTTCATTTAGTTGCATATAGGATGTTGCATTTCATGTAGTTGCACAAGCATAGGGAACTAGGAAGATGATAACCTTGTAAGCATGTTGTTTTCTTAGAAAGTGTTAGTGCCCTGGTTGTTAGTTGTCTAATGCATCCTGAATTTGTCTGAAGTAAAACTGCACCTTGCTTGGAATGTGAACTTGCATGATCATTTGTCTCCTGAAGCATGATGTGATTTGAAGTTTGTTCTTATCTATTAGAACTTGAATTTGAATATTTAATTATCATGTTTGTGTGTTGAATATGAACTCATGGATAGTATATACATACTTGGGTTATCTTCTACTTTTTACCACTCTTGTTAACCCAAGTAGATTCCCCATCCTTGAACCTTGCCTTCTTTCAAACTCTGAATTTACTACTGAGTGGCAAGACTTTTAAGGAACGAGCTTGGTAGAACGTGTTAGGTTCGAACTGACAGGAATAGGGTCTCGTGTGGTTCTAGTCCATGCTTTTGGACTAGATAGGACTAGGTGGGATTCGATTTTGAATGCTAGTTGGGGTGGAAACAAATGAAAAGGGTACTGGTAGTTGGTAAAAAGGGAAGTGTTAAGAAAGAACCTTAGGAGAGGAATGGGAAAAAGAATCAGAACATGCTAGTGAAAGGTTTGGGGGAACAATGGTATGCAAAAGAAGTATGGCTAGTGGAAAATTAAAGAAAGTATATGACAATTATTTCAAAAGGGTAAAACCCAAAAGATAGTGCAAGTGAAAATGTCAAGAGCCATAAGTGTTTAAGTAAGTAAGTTCCTGAAACAGCTAGCAGCATCTAAGAAAGAACTATCTCCTAAGTGTAACAAAGTAAAGATGAAAAATGGGAATGTGAATAGGTATGATCACTTTGATTTCAAAAGGATAGAACTAGGACTCCTTACTAGGTAGAATCAGGAAACTTAGGTTTCATTAGCATTGGGTAGATGGGGTTCTATTTCTGTATGCATCTAAGTGATCTTACCTTTAGCCTTCTGCTAAAGCTCATTCCCTTTTTGAGAGAACCCTTATTCATAATTATTAATCACTATATAAAGGGGTCATCTTTACCCCTTAACATGTCCTTGACCAAATGAGTTCATTGAAGGCACATGACTTGGTCCATGGTTCCTGGTTAATGAATGTTAAAGGAGCAAACGAATTTGAATGCATTGTGAAAGTTGGAATTGGTCTGTGATGAACTGTGATGAGTATGGCTAAATTTTTTAAGTAGGTTGAGCTTAGGACTGCATTCTAGAACTAGTAACCAGGACACTAATATTACATGTGTTAGCATCATGTTTTGGTTCTGAGTTCCCGCTTTCAAACCTCACTCCCAGACTTCCGAATTACTTGCTTGAGGGCAAGAAATGATTTAGTTTGGGGGAGTTGAAGACTCTGAATTTTCATGGTTTTTACAGATCATTTAGCATCAATTTTGAGGTCTTTAGGCGTGCATACATCACATTTATAGTTGATTTTAGTAAGTTTGTGATTTTTAGAACTTTTGCATTAGAATTCGCATATGCACGCATTTTGGAGATTTTTCAAGATTTTTAGGAGTTTTCAGAACATAAATGCAAATTTGGGAAAGAACTTGAGAAAGGGTGCAAGACCTTGAAGAAAGGTGCAGACCCTGAGAAAGGGTGCAGAACTTGAGAAAGGGTGCAGAACTTGAGAAAGGGTGCAGATCCTGAGAAAGGGTGTAGAACCTGAGAAAGGATGCAGGAACGTTGGTGCAGAACCTGGAACTGCCTTCACCACTGCCATACTCTTTTTTGGATCTATCTCCCTCAACCCCTTCACCACTGCCACGCTCTTTTTTGGATCTATCTCCCTCAACCCTTTCACCACTGCCACTCAACAACAGAAGAACTCTCCACCTTTCAACAACTACAACCAGAACATAGATTACTTCCCAAAGCAGCACTTAACATGGAATGGACCAACACTTAACATGGAATGTACTGGCATAAATCTGGATCGACTTTAGCACTTACCTGGATCAATCTCAGCACTTCTGGATCGATCCTGCACTTAATTCTGGATCGATCATGCACTCACTCCTGGATCGATCTTGCATCACTTCTGGATCGATCCCAGCACTCAACATCAGATCGATCTCGTCCAAGACACAAACGAGCTGGATTGATCTCAAGCTCAACTTCTGGATTGATCTCATTCAAGCGTCTCCAGCCCGGATCAATCACGCACTTACCAACGCGAAGTCAAACACGCTCCGACCCGACTAACTCAATTTTGGATAGCACCTGAACCAAGGCCCAAGATCCAAGACAATTATTAGTTTTTGTCTTTAGTGCGAATTAGGGCTTTTCTCTGAACACTATAAAAGCCCTAATTCGCCTCCATTTGCAACAAGCTTAGTTTTTCTTTCCTTTTTAGGTTTTAGTCTTAGGTTTTATTTTCTTTTGTTGTTCTTCATGTTCTTGGTGTAAAAACCATATTTCTTTCAAGTTTTAAGTTAATCTACTGTTTTTCCTTTGATTTCTTGTTTAACTTTAGGTTGTTGTTTAGTTTGTGCATCTCTATTTTCGTTTTAAGATTTAATCTTCTGTTTTATGTTTGTTCTTCATCTTTGTTTACTGTTTTATTGCTGTTTTTCATTTCTGGGTTTGTGTTCTTGTTGTTCTTCATATGTTCAAGCTTAGATTTGCATGTTTGGCTTTAAGGTTATGCTTTTTGTTTTCTCTGTATCTACTCCCATGAGTAGTGAGTAGTCCACTAAGTTCCTGAGGATGGGGTAGACTAGTGTTGATGTTTTGGGTTTACCTTAGTACCTAAGTTGGTTGTTCTTAAATCCCTTATGTTTCACATGTTCATAATGCTAATTGTATTTCCACCCGGAAGGGACTGAAAACTCGTCGTTAGGCCCTTCAACTCCGGAAGGTGAGTCGTTTAAGGTGTCCGGACCTAGGTGATTTCAGAGATTCGTTTTCCCTTTCTAACTCATTAGATGTTTGGGAAGCTTATTGACTATAGTAGTTGTTGTTCATGCCTGCTAGGTAGTCACTGTCTATGACGGCAGTTGAGTCTGTGACTACTTTGCTTGAGATTGATTACCAAGGAATTGGAATTGGTTGCTTATGTTGCTACTGTCTAGGGGTTAGCTCATTGTATGAGGTATGTTAGGTACTTAGGTAGCCCAGGATGGATCCTTAGTCAATTACCCTTTGTCCTCAGGAACTGTTTTACGTTGCTTATATCTTTCACCCTCCTTGCCTTTACTATGTTTTTACATTTGAGTCTTTTATGCTTCTTCTTATCTTTATGCATTTTATGTTCATTTCACTTAGGACCTTTTAGCAAAACCACCCCTTTTTAACACTTAGTTTGACTTTAAAGCATCCATTGCATTCTAGATTGATTAGTACACTCCCATTATGGATTGACAACCCATCTATCCTACAACGATGGGTAATTGATACCCAGTAGGACGTAAATATCCTACTAACCATGTCTACAATAACAAAAATTTTGAATTGCTATAGGATTTGCAGGTGTCACCAGCTGGTAATTTGAAGTGTATAACTCAGCATAATCCCCTTGATAAAAGTCTGGTTTTGATGACGACGAAGGAGAACCACTAGCATCGCTGTCGAATTCTTCATTTGACTACAAGTGTAACCGATAACATGTTAGTTAAAAATATGTAACATATACATGGTGTGAAAAAGTAACAACATGTCCACTAGGAATGAGCTCCACGTCCAACTAGGTTGCTGAAAAGTTGCCAAATGAGTGGATCGGCGTCCTTAACCTAATAGTTAACATATTACAATATTTACGTGATGCGTCCATAACCTAACAAAGACCAACTAAAGAGGCATTTTTCTAATCTTGATTGGGCACATCTCTCCAACGTAAAGTTCATTACGTCCATTAGTAGGTATGTCCTTTCGATTATCCTCTTGTAATATGGTCCACAAGAAAGATCCATTCCAAAATCCTGGACTTTGTATGGTCCACGAGAAATCTAGAAAAAAAAATTGTTACCTTGGTTGTCATCAGGCCTGAATTACCTACTCTGCCATCATGTCCATGCTCTCCTCTTAAAATCTGAATATTATCATAATGGACATCATAACATTATAATGTCAGTGACGTCCACGTTGTATTAAGGGAGATATAAACTTTTTACCTTAACATGCGATGTTTGTGTATCATACTCTCAAACATCTACCTCTGCTGGAATCGTCCTCTGGTGTGTAGCCTGGTAATGAATAAAAGAACGTAAGTCTCGTCCACTATGTACTATTATCAGGAAAAAAACTCTGACCTTAGGTTCTCTTACTACTACCTTTTCCTTCTTCTCCTGAAATATATATGGATATTTTATTTACATAGTATCCTACATAAAAACGAAAAAAATGTTTTTTACTTGATCTTTGGTCAATCCTTGATCATGTCCCCCAACTGTCTGTGCCACATTCGTCTTATTTCCGTGGACAGCCTGACAATGAACTCATGAAATCATTTAATATGTTGATTATATTACATTGCACATATGTACTTGTTTACCTTTACATCGAGTGATCCCCCATTCAATTGTGCAAGCTCACTACTTTTGCAACATCGGTAAATTGATCTCCCACATTGCCAGGGGTGGCCTCTCCTCTTTGGTCCCCATCATGTTTTGAATTTGTCTTCTGCATGCTATGTTGTCTTGTCTCTTTCGAACTGCTACCCACCGATGCATAACGTTTCCCTCCAACAAGTTCAGTCCTCCCTCGAAGCATTACTGACTAATGGAGCTCACTAATAATCTTGTCCATCATGTCGTCCATCATTGATTTTTCATGCTTTCTAGAAAAATTCTCATGTCAGCATCCCAAGCGGCGTTAAGCGTCTCCATCTGCTCGTACACAGCTTTTACATCCAATGGAACCTCCCCAATTTCAGAATAGTCTTAAAAAGAACAACTGAAATCAAATAGCGAATTTGTGTGCGGTGGTGTGCGACTGGTTCAACTTGATATACAATTTCTTCAGAGTTTTGCACTTCTCACCAACCTTTACCATTCTCAATGCCAGTTCGGAAGACTCACGACTCCATGGGTATCCTTCGAATGCCTCTAAGCCTTTCACCATCTTGACTATGGGTGAAGAAGCCCTAACCAGCTGTCTGTTGCACAACAGAACTCCTTCAACTATGATGATCAAAGCTAGCCTTCTACGAGACCATGAAGGCTTTATGTACCACTATGGCAGAAGAAAGTCACTATTCAGCATGTCCACAACCTCTTTTATTGTAAGGTTGTCGACTTCTCCTGGAAATAACACATTCCAGTATGGTTTCCTCGGATCCAATGGTGTTTTTAGCATCTTAATCTCTTTTGCATCAAGAAATTGTTCACATGGTAGACACGTAACTATCCCAAACTCGCGCAATAAAAATCTAAATGGCTGTCCACCGAAGACGAACCACATTTCGTGTTTTCTTGCCGTTATGAGAGATCTACATAACATTTGGTGTACCAATTTCCCAGACAATGACAATTTTCTAACTGGTAATTCCAGAAGTGGACTAAAACATGAAGCTTTAATAAATTCTAGATCATGAGTACCTTTTAGCGACTCCACAACATCTAAAAGAAATTTCGGCCTCGAGTATGAGTTAATGAGGCCACTAAGAGGGTACCTATCACTCGCTTAAAGCCTTTTTGGGAGTTTAGCAGGTTCGAAAATAAAATCATCTGACAACCCTACGTGGACGACTGGTACGAGTTGCTTACTTCCAGATGCATGTGCATCACTATTAAATCATCTGACAACTCCATTTGATTTATAATCTAGTGTTATTTAATAGTTGATTTCAAATTTTATTTTAAAATCTAGAGTTATTGGTTATAGCATTTGAAATCCACTCATTAATAGAGTTTGAAATCTAGTGTTATTTGATGAAGGATTTTAAATCAGATTTTAAAATCCAGTGTTATTCAAACCACAAAGAATTTCTAAAATATTTGTATTTTAATGGATTTGAAATGATTTGTGGTGGAGTTATATTAACAAATATATGGATTTCAAATCCAAAGTAAACTGCAAAGATTTTTAAAATCTTTCCAACTAAATCCTACATATATATAAGGGGTGTTATTCAATGATGGATTCTAATCAACTTCATTTGATTTATAATCTAGTGTTATTTAATAGTTGATTTGAAATTTTATTTTAAAATCTAGTGTTATTGGTTATAGAATTTGAAATCTATTCATTAATAGAGTTTGAAATCTAGTGTTATTCGGTGAAGGATTTTAAATCGGATTTTAAAATCCAGTGTTATTCAAACCACAAAGAATTTCTACAATCTTTATATTTTAATGGATTTGAAATTACTTGTGAAAAATATATGGATTTCAAATCCAAAGTAAACTGTAGAGATTTCTAAAATCTTTCCAACTGAATCCTACAGATATTTAAGGGGTGTTATTCAATGATGGATTCTAAATCAACTCCATATGATTTATAATCTAGTGTTATTTAATAGTTGATTTGTAATTTTATTTTAAAATCTATTGTTATTGGTTATAGCATTTGAAATCCCTACATTAGTAGAGTTTGAAATATAGAGTTATTCGATGAAGGATTTTAAATCGGATTTTAAAATCCAATGTTATTCAAACCACAAAGGATTTCTTAAATCTTTGTATTTTAATGGATTTAAAATGACTTGTGGTGGAGCTCTATTAACAAATATATGGATTTCAAATCCAAAGTAAAGTGCAGAGATTTCTAAAATCTTTCCAACTGAATCCTACAAATATTTAAGGGGTGTTATTCAATGATGAATTCTAAATCAACTCCATTTGATTTATAATCTAGTGTTATTTAATAGTTGATTTGAAATTTTATTTTAAAATCTAGTGTTATTGTTTATAGCATTTGAAATCCATTGATTAATAGAGTTTGAAATCTAGTGATATGCGATGAAGGATTTTAAATCGGAATAGTGTTATTCAAACCACAAAGGATTTCTAAAATCTTTGTATTTTAATGGATTTGAAATGACTTGTGGTGGAGTTCTATTAACAGATATATGGATTTCAAATCCAAAGTAAACTGCAGAGATTTCTAAAATATTTCCAACAGAATCCTACAGATATTAGTCTCCCTTAAAGTTTCATGCATTCCCTTCAAAAATTAGGTATTCGTAAACCACAACTAGAACATAGCACTTGCCATTTACAGTCTATGGCATATAATTGACTGATAACGATATTCTCTTTTCAGACTCACAAAAAAAAATATTTTTCTCATCAATAATATTATTGTAAAGTATAAATGAAATCACTTCAGAGAGAAAAAAAACTATTGGATGTTTTTGTAACAACTTCATATTTTCTGAACTATTAAATTTTCTTAATTGAAATTTTACATCTATATTTATATATTTATTTTTTCATTTAAAATATTTTTGATTAAGATGGAAATATTAAGTTATTTCAAAAACATATGTAGTCGAATTAAGTAGGGACGATTTTATTTCAATTATACATTATTGTTTAATTTAAAATCATTATTTTTACATATTATCTTTCCTGGATCATATTCTTTTACAATATCGAATACACTTTTTTCATAAAATAAAAAGTAGAATCCTTTTTTTCTCTCTCGAATGTGATCTTGCTTCTCAATTTTAGAAATCAACATCAACTTTTATCTTCTTTTTTTTACTATAAAACCGTAACATATGTTCATATTAATTTTAACGATGGTGAATATTATTATGATTATTGTATTGGTGTTAAATAAACCTATTAAAACTATAACAAAAATTTACTCTCATAAAATAAATATATTTTTCCGAATGACTAATGTTTATTCATTTTAAGGTTCAATTTTAGGTAATTATATATATATATATAATTATTTCTCATAATTTTGATAATTTAATTTAATTATGTATACTTATAATTATGATCTACACAGAAATCTAATAACTAAACTTTGATTTTAATTTTGATTAAAATATATAATCATACATCTTATCATATTTAAAATAAACCAAAATGTTGAGATCTTTTTCTTTGTCAACAGTTATATTATAAATAAGGGTACAAACCATTGGAGCGTCATTATTGCATTAGACAGTCTAGCAGATTTTGCATGACTATCAGCGATGACGTTAAAAGATAACATCAGAAAATGAAGATACAACAAATTTGGTAAGAATATCATGACAATATGAGGCTAAAGGGGTAGTTGGAAGATTATGATGGATTAGTGCGTTGTTTGTCAATGTTAGTGCTTGAAGGAGGCATTTGTTGTCCATACCAAAAGTGATAGTTGTGTAATTCAGAGCAGATATTTGGCCAACAATGAAGAGGAGGGCCTCCGCCTTAACCATCTCTGGGGAAGCACGGGGTGGGAGAGATGAGAAGCCGGGGCATATAACGTGACCCATTTGTTACCTGTGTAAAGACTAGGCAATACCACAAGTTGATGAGGGTATTAGTGATGGTGGAGGCGGATGAGAGGTACTATCATGAAGAGTAGATGATGGAAAAGAGTGTTGGTTGGGCGAAGATTGAGAATAAGCTGAGTGCCATTGGGTAACATCGTGCAGTGCCTGAGTAATAATGGTAGGGATTGGCTATCGTTTATTGTTGAAACAAAGATCATTTTGTGCCTTCCATATACGCAAGGAAACAACACTCAGAAAAGGCATGCTATCACGTACATTGGCGAGCGGTGTTGATAAGGTGTGGGGTAGAGATTGAGCAGAGATTGTAGAAGTGTGGGTATGCACCAAGAGAAGAGATAGTTTCCAAATTTTACGGCTTACCCGGTAGGCAAAGAACAAATGGTATATTGACTCATCCTCTTCACCGCAAACGAGGAATGTAGGTGCAAGGTGTAGACCCCTCTGAAGAAGATTCATCAGAGTTGGTACACCATTGTGTATAGTACCCCACCATAAGTGCTTAATTTTTGGGGGAATTTTCAAGGACCACAGCCGTTGGAAAGGAAACGTAGCTGTAGGTGCAGGCAAAAAAGGAGGGGGATGGAGGTAGTGGTAACATGGCCGAACAGTGTATTGTCCATTCTTGCTGAAGGTCCATGTTAGTGTGTCAAGAGCATTTTTTGATGATGGACGAGTGGAAAGAATTCGTTGATGATCAGAAGGGTGAATATAAGCTTGTTTCTTACTCATGTCCCAAGTAGAGGGATCAGGCGAGAGGAAGAAACAAACTGGGGTAAAGGCGGGTAAGTTGTTGGGCAATGTAAGTCGGGGTATACAATTATGCGTGACGGGATCATGGGGTAACAAGGGGTCATGAAATGCCCGAATGGATTCTCCTGTACCCATTGTAAATTTTATACTAGGCTTAAGTCGTTGGAGGTTGCGGTAGATATGTCTCCACGTATAACTACATGTGGAAGGTTAGTTAGTAGACAACATAGTGTCATTACGAAAGTATTTATGCTTCATAATCCGACTAAGAAAGGATTGTGGATGGGTGAGAATCATCCAACCCTGTTTTGCGAGCATGGCCATGTTAAAATAATAAAGATCCATGAACCCCAAACCTGCCCATTTTTTTAACATTGTAATTTTGGACCAGGCAACCCAGGGAATACCTTTGTTACTACTTGCTGTGTGTCACCAGAAGTAACGAAAGGCTGAGGTAAGGGACTTGAGGAGAGAAGTTGGTAGTCAGAAACATGACATGGCATAGGCTAATAGTGCTTGTAAGACCACCTTAATAAGTATCTCCCTCTCGGTCGTAGATAAAAAACGAGTGTACCAGTTGATTATTTTTAGTCGGACACGGCCTAGTATGGAAAGGAAAGAAGAACGTGTGACTCGTCCTTTTAACTCCGACAAACCAAGGAAACTGCCGAAAGTTGGGGTGAATTGAACATTTAGTAAAGTAAATAGTTGCAGTTGAATATCCTGAGAAACCCCATAGCCAAAACAAACTCTTGACTTAGAGTAATTAATAAGCTGACCATTGTGAGAAGCATATGTGTTGAGAATGGTTAAAAGAGATTGACATTCGAGGATAGAAGCTCGACAGAAGATTAGGAAATCATCGGCAAACAGGAGGTGGGAGATAGCTAGACCTCCACGGCTTGTTTGGAAAGCAGTCAAGGTACCATTAAAGTAGCAGACTGTAGCATTCAGGATAAGGCTTCAGTGCAAAGAATGTAGAGGCATAGTGAAAGAGAATCACCTTGTCGCAGTCCTCGTGAAGGTGTGATATGTCCATAAGGACTACCATTAATGAGGACTGAGTATGTAACTGAAATTAAACAAGAAATAATCCATATACACCATGTGGACGAGTACCCAAGCTTAGTCAGGACACCAATAAGAAAAGACCATTCGATTCGGTCAAAAGCCTTGCTGATGTCTAGTTGACATGCCAGGAAAGGGTGCCGCAAACGGTGGTGGGATAGAAAATGGAGGAGTTCATGGGCAATGAGGACATTGTCGGTAATAAGACGATGGGGAATAAAAACATATTGGGTTTGATAAATGGCATGTGGAAGGATTGTTTTAAGCCGGTTAGCAAAGACCTTTGAGAGAATTTTATATGCCACATTCGTTAGGCTAATTGGCCTATAGTTTGAAACTTGAACGGGATTGGTCGTTTTCGGTATACGACAAATGTGTGTGCAGTTTAGTTCGGGATCAAGATAACTTGTTTGCATGAAATGGTGATTATAATTGAGGACACTGGATTTGAGCACCTGCCAATGATCCTTGTAAAAACCTGCATTAAAACCGTCTGGGCCTGGTGTAACGGCCCATTTGTTTGATGACAAGATAGACTTCGGTCTCAGTAACTGGTTTTTCAAGGTGGAGATTCATCTCCGATGTAACCTGAGGTTGAATGTATTGAATAATAGGGTCATGGTTTGTAGGTGAGTTAGAAGTAAACGATGCTGGAAGTAGTCAATGAAAACTTGCTGAATGCTCTCATCACTATGATGTATATGTTCAATGGATTCTTGGATAATAGAGATGCGATTACCAGCTCGACGTTGTTTTGTTTTAGCGTGAAAATAAAATGTGTTTTGTTGAGATCTGATAAATGAAAAAGATTAATTCAATTAGAGAATCTTAAATTTCAAAAATTTTAATATTATTTCTTGAACCACAACTAAATAAAAAGTTTAAAATATTGTAATTATATAATTAAAAATATCAATTTTAAATATATTTTTCTTTGGTCAAAAATCCAAATCTTATGAATATTTCACTTGATACAAATTTAAAGCTATAATATTATCCAAATTAATTTCAAACATTTGCATCGATACAATTCTTATATCTCGTCATTTTGGTTTATTTTAAATATATTTATCACGTATTTGGGCTTGTTGATGTTAACAAATTACAACACTAATAAATATGAGCCATTCTTTACAGCCATTCATTATAGATTCGCAAGATGAAAAAATCACTTTCCTTCCATATTTTTGATGAGTTCATATGACATGTACCACCTATTAGTGGTGATAATCTTTACAACAAGACAAAATGAACGTTTTATCAACATCAACTGAAACTTAGATCAGTGGGTCTAAACTTCAATAATTTCTGAATAATTCAACAACCAAAAATTGCTATACGCCTTACTTCACAAGAACTTCTTTGTCCCAGCCTGTATCTCCCCTTGCCCAAATAACAAATTGAACTATTTCTATAATAAGTCATCCAAATTATTTTAGCCAACATACCGTATATAGAATATTGTATATATGTAATTTTATTTACATTTACATAGTATGCATGCATTGGTAATACATGTAGAAAAGGGTGAGAATATGTATGCATTTTCTTTTTGCAAATCAAAAACTCATTTGTATATATTTAATGTAATTACATTTACATTATATTATGTATAAAAGTTATCTTATAAACAATGGATTTAGTATAGTGATATTAATAAGTTTATATGAGATAAGTAACACTATTCAACTCGAGACTGAATTCTTATGCGTGTCTATAATAACGTAGAAATTTAATTATTAAAGGGTAATTGCACTCAAAAACCTAAACACACCCTAATATTAACTAACTAACCACTACCCAAAGCCTCACCCTCTCTCTTCCCCCACCCCTTCAATATAATATATATATTATATTATCCCTCTCTCTTTCTTCTCCCTCTCTCACTCTCGTTCACGCACGTGCTTTCACTTGCTTATTTCTTTTTGCATTCTCCTTTCGCTAATATACTAACTATTTCAGATATACATACTATTACCATAATTCATTTTTGGGTTTAGTGTTTATATTTTACGTTTAGGGTTTATGGTTTATATTTTGGGTTTATGGTTTATATAATTTGCGTTTAGAGTTTATATTTTGGGTTTAGAGTTTATATTTTGGGTTTGAGGGTTCATATTTTGGGTTTATGGTTTATATTTTTGGTTTAGGGTTTATATTTTGCGTTTAGGGCTTATATTTTGGGTTTAGGGTTCATACTTTTGTGTTTTGGGTTTATATTTTGGGGTTTTTTATTTATATTTTGGGGTCTTGGTTTGTATTTTGGGTTTAGAATTTGTATAGTAGGTAGTCCGACTATTCCTGAGTTTATATTTCATAAACCAAATTTACTATTCACGATTTAAAAAATTTAGTATTGTTTGATGTAGAAAAAAATGTGTTTTTCTAGCAAAATTGTGTAATTTTAATTTTTGTATTTATATGTTTTACTTTGAAAATAGAAGAGGGGTAGGAATTTTCCAAAAGATTGAAAAAAAAATCAAAAGAGAAAAGAAAGAAGGAGAAAAAGAGGACAAAACCGAGTTATATGAAATATATTGTTTCGAGATTCCTAATTATACCTAGTTTGGTTATATTGCTAATATTGAGGCTACAATTTGTTTTTTCACTAATTCACCCATTTGTAAACTTGATTGTTATGATCTAAATGTTGATTAGGAGACAATAGTAAAAACATAAAAGGATCAAGTAGGTTAATGTTGACACTATTTGATATCTAAATGCAATTTCTCTTTTATATTAGGTCGAGAGGTTAAATGTGATTAAAAAAAAAACAAATTAAGAGTTTTATAAGTTTAAAAGAAACCACAATGGGTCAAGTATAGTATCCAAAACGGATGATTGGGTTAATTAAAAAAAGGAAAGAAAAGGAAACCAATAAAGATTTGATTTACAGAGTAATATAAAACAAAGTGAGGAGAAGGAGACGAAGAAGCAAAGCAACAACTGACTAAGCTTTTTCTTTCAAGCTATGGCCAGAGACGGTGGTGTTTCTTGTCTACGAAGTTCGGAGATGATCGGAATAGGAATGGGAGAACTGGAATCTCCGCCGCTAAGTACTGAGGAGGTTCACGTACTCGCCGTGGATGACAGCCTCGTGGACCGTATAGTAATCGAGAGATTGCTTCGCATTACCTCCTGCAAAGGTTTATCTATCTTTCTTCCTCTTTCTCTTATCTTTCTCTGCTTATCTTTGGACTGCTCAATTCTCAGTGACGGCGGTTGATAGTGGTTGGCGAGCTCTGGAATTGTTAGGATTGGATGAAGACAGAGCCTCCGTCGAATTCGATGTAATCCTTCTAAATCTATTTTTAAACATTTGAAGTTTAATTTTGAAGTTGATTATGAATTTGAAATTCAGAGATTGAAGGTTGATTTGATCATAACTGATTACTGTATGCCTGGAATGACTGGATACGAGCTTCTGAAGAAGATTAAGGAATCTACTAGTTTCCGACAAGTTCCTGTTGTAATAATGTCATCGGAAAATGTACTCACTCGAATCGACAGGTGCCTTGAAGAGGGTGCGGAGGATTTCTTACTAAAACCGGTGAAACTCGCCGACGTCAAACGCATCAGGAACTACTTGACTAGAAACATACCAAAGCTTCCAGTAGATCTGAACCATTTCTCGTCAACATCGACGATGGATTCTCATTGTCCGATGAAGAGTCCCGGATTAGACTAGAGATCGAGTTCCGTGCATGTAATAATTGACTTTTTTTACTTTTGACTTGACGCCGTCAGTTTATACATCTCTCTTTTTCTTACTGTCTATTTTCGATATTGTCCAACAAAGTAAATGTTTTTAATCAATCAATTTCCCACGAATATTCTTTTTCTGCATGGAAACCTACTAATTCTAGGTGTATTCGAATCGTCTGCTAACATTAAAAAAAAAAAAAACAAGCAATACAATTTAAGTAACTAATTAAGGATTATTATGGAAATTCATTCCTAACATGAAGTTCAGTTAAACATTAGTCAAGTCAACAATTTACTTATTAAAAAAGTATCCATATCTTATAGACTTTCTCTAGTATGAGAAATCAGAGTGATTATTACAATATACAATAAGATAATAAAAAAACTTTATGGAAACTAAAATATTCTATTACTTTATAGAGAAACTATTTTTTAATTTTTTGGTAAGATAGATAAACTAAATTATATATAGATCTCTTTATTGATGAATGAACTAATTTATCATTAGAGAAATTGATCAATTTATCAAATCTTAACGGGACACTTACAATGCCTATTGGAACTTGAGAGGAGCCATTAATATTCAATAATAAGATGCAAATGCAATGTATCAAAAAAATCAATAATCATTGTAGACAACAGAATCAGCTCAAAGATCATCGTCACGTTTGGCGTACAAAACATGTGATCATTCAACTTTTTTCTTCTTACAACTTTTAATTTCGGTTTTGTCCCCTTATCGTACGGCAAATTATTTTTACAACTTTTAATTTCGGTTTTCAACATGCGATTAAACATTTTATATATATATATATATATAAATTGTAAGTGATGTGGGAAAATTTTATGTTATTTCTCACAACTTTTTTTATAAAGAATAATATTTTACAAAAAAAATATATATTTCTCAACTTGAAATAAAAACATATTGTATATAAAGTCGAGCTAAACCATAAACAAAATAACAGATTAAATCGGTCCATAACTAAATCTAAACCAATATTGTAAATAGTTGTAATATATATATATATAGTTAATAGTCCTATTCCAAAATGGATTTGCAAAGAGATTTTTAACTCTCATTTTGCTAAGCAAATTTTGGAAATGAGCTCCACGTGAAATTTCTGAATTTCTGTCATCACATCCGCAAATTGATTATAAGTTTCGATATGCATAGAGATATCAAAATTGATAAATATTTTTGGGTCAATCCAACCCAAATCAACCCATCTATCCAAATGGATTTAAGTTTTTGATTCTAATGGTTTTATGGATCTAATGGGTTAATGAGTTTATTAGGTTGGGTTAAAATGGATTGGGTCAAATCAATTAATGGGTTACCCATAACCAAACTAATATTATTTATTTAATTTTTTAATTCAATTTATTAAAAACGAAAATAAAATTTCATTTGCCAAAGAAAAAAACATTTCGCCAAAAATTTTCCCGCCAAAAGTTATACTAAAAAAATTTCCAATCACAAATTTTTCCGTCAAAAGTTTTTCCGTAAAAAATTTTACAGCCAAAAATTCTCTCGTCAAAATTTTCCTGCCAAATTTTTTTCTACCATAATTTTTCTCGTCAAAAACTTTCCCGCCAAAATTTTCCCGCCAAAAATTTTCGCGTCGAAAGTTTTCCCGTCGAACTTTTGCCGGAAAAAATTTTCCCATCGAAATTTTTACGTTGAAATTTTTTCCGTCAAAATTTTCACGGGAAAAAATTTCCTCTCAACATTTTCTCGGGAAAATTTTTTCTGTCGAAATTTCCAACAAAATTTTTATGCGAAAGATTTCCTTTCAAAACATTTTCATTGAAAATTTCTCTAAAAAAAATTTTCTAACATGTGATGATGATTATAATGAAATTGTTGATGTAATGTTGATGATATAATTATGATGTCATAATTATCAATTAAGATAATTATTTAAATAATAATAAAATTATAATGGATAACCCATTAAGACTCATTAACCCACTAATTTAAAGAGAAATTCTCAAAAATAGCACAAAAAATTAGGATTATTCCAAAAATACCACACACTCCCAAAAGTTCCTAAAATACCACAATTTTTTCCAAAATTACCATACAAATGTTTTTGTTCCAAAAATACCACTAATTTGAAATAGCTTTAAAATTTATAATTTGAATCCTAAAACCACAAAATCAAACTCTACCCCCTTCAAAACTAAACCCTAAAATCTATTTAGTGAATCCAAACATAATATTTTAAATTTTAAACCCTTAAAATTCCATTTTTATTTTTGTGGTATTTTTGGAACATTTGGGAGTGTGTGGTATTTATGAAACTTTTGGGAGTGTGTGGTATTTTGGAATTTTAACTTCTTTTGATGGTATTTCAAGGAATTACTCTAATTTAAATGGTAATGGGTTGATCCAACTCATTTGTTTAATGGATTAAGTTGACTCATAACTCATTTAACCAATTGTTTAATTAGATTTGGGTTGGTTTGGATTGGTTTACCCATTTTGACACCCCTAAATATGCCTAATCTTGAGAAAATCTAGAATCAATGTTCTCTTATGTGATATAGCAATCAATTTTAACAATGCTTGGTGTATTCATAACACATAGAGTTACCAGCTATGTGTAAAGCATACGTGTTATCATAATTTCAGAACCGGCATATAGGATAAGTCACATAAACAATTGATTAGGGCATCAAATTTTAGAGGACGTTTTAAAAAAATTATTGTATATA
>OVBE01005741.1:0-21134 GCA_900406425.1 Iberis pinnata
CCATACTACAACGATGGGTTGATTGATAACCCAAGACCTCAAAAATCCTATTATCAGGTCCTCCAAGAAATGCGCCAGTACATTCAAATCGGTCCCAATGAAAAAAGACTTATAAGATCTCAGAGAATAAGAGACTCCTTGCTTAGTGCCAATGCAGATTCCATCACCCAAAAACGCGTTCTCAGACTAGAACCAACACCTCACATATCCCAAAATATCGACAAAGGCAAAGACCTTGTTTTCGAATTCTCTCAATCGGACTCAAGCTCTCAACATAACAAACCTGAAAAGCTCATGTCCGCAGCCATATCTAGTGGAAGATCATCCTCCCTCAACCGACTCTCCTATGCATCTGATGATCCTAGAAACTCAAATTACTCTTCACCAAGACCTTTACAAGGAGCTCTTATTCCTTATAAGCCAAGTTCTACGGTTTTCTCGGCAGGATTGAATAAATCCGCCCTTTCAGGAACTGGTTCTGTCTCCAAAAATCACAGAATGAGACCTACTAAATACAAAAGAAGACAACAAAAGGCAGCCAACTCTTTTGATCAATCAATGCCCGATCTCTCCTTGAAGGATGAAGTCCCAGCACCCAAAAGGAAAAGATCTTCTAATCAGTCAGACCAACTTGTGGTAGTTCCCTTTAAGGGACTACCACGCTCATCATGATTATACTAAGCTGGAACTGCTAGGGTGTAGGACGTGAGCAAGACCTGGTAGTTCCTAGACTCAGGGAACTAAGGAAAACTTATTTCCCTGATATTTTGTTCTTGATGGAAACAAAAAACCCTAAAAGCGTCATTTTGGAGATTCAAGCAGGCCTTGGCTATGATCACCTTTTTACGGTTGATCCTTTTGGAACTAGGGGTGGCCTCGCTCTTTTTTGGAAGAAATATGTCTCTTTAGAAATTGTTTTTGCGGATAAGAACCTAATTGACTGTAATGTCTCTTTTGGCAATATAAACTTTTTCCTTTCATGTGTCTATGGTGACCCATACATCAAAGGTCGTTCCATTGTTTGGGAAAGAATATCTAAATTTGGTGTTGCAAGACATTCTAGTTGGTGTCTTGTTGGCGACTTCAACGACCTGCTACACCCCGGGGAAAAATTAGAGGGCCTTCCCCGTTCTGACAAGTCGTGCCAAGCATTCTCGGATATGATCTCGGCATGTAGAGTTTCTGAACTTAGAAGCAGAGGTAATCCTTTTACCTGGGGAGGAAAAAGAGGAAACTTTTGGATTCAATCTCGTCTCGATCGTTGCTTTACGAACAAAGCCTGGAATTTGGCCTTTCCTGATGGTATTCAGCACTTCCTTGACAAAAGAGGATCCGACCATCGCCCTGTATTAATCAAACTAGTTTCGGAACAAAACAATTACAGAGGCCACTTTAAATTTGATCGCAGATTGCTCCTCAATCCAGAGATTCGAGAGGTCGTACTCAGGGACTGGAATTCCTATTCTCATCCATTACCCTTCTCGGAAAAGATAAGGAAGACTCGCCGAACCCTTAGCTCTTGGAATAGAAAAAATCTCAGTAACTCTGCTGAAGCTATTATCAGAATCCAAGAAGATTTAGAAAAAGAGCAGTCAGCCGCGTTTCCTTCCACAATTCGAATTTATAATCTCAAAAAGGAGCTAATCAAGGCATACAGAGAGGAAGAATTATTCTGGTCTCAGAAAAGCAGAGAAAGGTGGTTAATAGATGGGGATCGAAACACTCGATACTTTCACTACTCAGTGAAATCAAATCGAATCAGGAATTCTATTGAAGAACTTAAGGATAATCAAGGTATCATGAAGAAATCAGATTCTTCTAAAGGACAGATTGCAGTTGAGTACTTCACAGAACTCTTCAAAGCAAGCACTAATATTGTCTCTGAATCCTTCATGGCAGGCTTTCAGCCCAAAGTTACTGACGCCATGAATCTAGAATTAACCAAACCTTTCACTAAAGAAGAAATTATTGTGGCAGTCTTCTCTATAAGCTCTCACAGTGCCCCAGGCCCAGATGGTTTCTCAGGTATATTCTTCCACAAATTCTGGGATATCATAGGGGATCAAGTTTGTTAAGAAATTCTGCAATTCTTCAATTCTGGAATCATGCCACAAGATTGGAACTTCACGCACATCTGCCTAATCCCAAAGATTCAAAATCCCACAGAGATGAAAGAATTGAAACCAATAAGCCTCTGTAACGTGATTTACAAAATCATATCAAAAGTTCTATTTGCCCTCCTCAATCGGCCTTCATATCATCTAGATTAATCTCTGATAATATTCTGGTGGCTCACAAGATCCTGCATAGTCTCAAATCAAACCCAGCGATTTCTCCCAACTACATAGCAGTAAATACGGACATGTCAAAAGCATTTGATCGTGTAGAATGTCCTTTCATCAAATGCATGCTAACTAAACTGGGATTCAACTCACAATGGATCAACTGGATTATGACGTGTGTAACATCTGTTACATATTCAGTTTTAATGAATGACCAACCGTTTGGTCTCATATCTCCTAGTAGAGGAATTAGATAGGGAGACCCCCTTTCTCCATTGCTCTTTGTGATCTATGCAGAAGGTTTATCTTATAACCTAGGCCTTGCCGAAAACAATGGACTCATTACAGGACTTCAGCTTCATCCAAGGGGACCTTCCATAACTCATCTGCTGTTTGCAGACGACAACTTATTCATATGCAAGGCTGATTTATCTCACTGTCAAGCCCTAAAGAAGACTCTTCATGATTACTCCAAAGCTTCATGACAAACAATCAATTGTCAAAAATCTGCTATCACATTTGGATCAAAGATAGATCACTACTACCAACAATTTTTCAAAGAACTGCTAGAGATAGACCAACTTGGAGGCACGGCCTCTTATCTGGGTCAGCAGAAGTTTTTACAGGATCAAAAGTTAAACTTCTAGATTTCATTCACAAAAACATGAGGAGCAGATTGAATGGTTGGTTTGGGAAACTTCTTTCACAAGGTGGTAAAGAAACATTACTTAAGGCTGTTGCGTCTGCTCTCCCAACCTACGCCATGTCTTGCTTTAAGCTTCCAAAGCAAACGTGTAAAGCCATTCAATCCGCCATGATTGAATTTTGGTGGAACTCGATTTTGGAAGGAGGAAGATAGCTTGGGTTAGTTAGGAGAAATTATGCCTTCCAAAGGACAAAGGGGGAATGGGATTTAGAGATTTAAAAAGTTTTAACATTGCTCTCCTAGCTAAACAAGGCTGGCGGCTAATTGCTTCTCTGGAATCTCTCTGTGCCAGATTCTTTAAGAGCAAATACTATCCAGAAGGGGACTTCCTACATGCTGACTTAGGAACCCGTCCCTCCTATGCTTGGAGGAGCCTATCAATTGGCCAACATCTGTTGAGAAAGGGTCTATATCAAGGCATTGGAAATGGTGAAAAACGTACGTATGGACCACTAACTGGCTGGATTAAGGCTCTAGAGCTCCCCTAATTAAACAGCCTCTTATATACTTGGATATGAGGGTCTCCTCTTTAATCACGGCAAGCTCAGATTCATGGAATGAAGAAGAACTAGACTTCTGGTTCTACCTAGAAGACGTTGAACGCATCAGAAGCATCAAGCCTCAGACCCACTTGCAAGATTTCAAGATTTGGAGCCTCACAAAAGATGGGAAAGTCTCGGTGAAATCTGCCTACTCTCTAGCCCATCAGTTTAATTTTAATGTCTTTATCCAAGATCAATCTGCAGCCCCCTCTCTAAATCTTCTGAAAGAAAAAGTTTGGCATTTAAAAGCCCTCCCCCCCCCCCNTGGAAATGCCTCAGCAACGCAATTCATGTCCTAAACAACCTAGCAAGAAGAAAAATCAAAGTCTTATCTACTTGTTCCTACTGTGGATTTGATCAAGAGACAACAAACCATTGTCTCTTCTCCTGTCCTTTCTCTAGGCAATTATGGGCCTTCACCAATCTTCCCCTACCAGTAGATGGCTTTCATGTTTCCTCCGTTTTTGCAAACTTTGATCACCTGTTTCAGGTTATGGAAGATAGGAAAATACCTCGGACAATATCAAGAGCAATTCCTTGGATCTTATGGGGCATATGGAAGGCCAGAAACGCATTTTTTATAGAAGGCAAGCTATTCTCTCCTCCAACACCAATTGATAAATTCACGGCAAACTCTAATCTCTGGTTTGAAGCTAACTCTCTTCATCATCGGAGTTTTGGCGCTACCTCAAAACACAAAAGAAATTGGCAGCCTCCCAATTTCCCTTATGTCAAGTGCAATATAGGCTTTTGCTGGAACCAGAAAACCAACATCGCAGGTGGTTCATGGGTGGCTCGTAATCATTTGGGTGAAGTCCTACTCCATAGCCGCCGTTCTTTTGGTTTCTCCAGAGACTCTACAACCGGTCTGCTAAAAATCATCCTCTGGTCAGTTCAATGTATGCTCAACCATGGCTTCCTACAAGTCATCTTCGCCTCAAAATTCCCTCGTATAGGCAAAGGCCTAATCGACTCCTCTCTTTGGCCCGGAGATCCTTCCTCCTTAGAATCTTTGTCTTTGGCTCTGCTCAACTTCTCTAATTGGTCCTTTGTGGTTGATCCAAGATTTAAGAACAGAGGCTCTCACCTCATAGTTGCAAGTATCTTCAGGCTAAACCTTTGGACCTCCTACGTGGCCTCAGGAGCTCCTTCTTGGTTAGCTGACTTCTTCTCCTCCGAAAAGCCTTGAGCTGCAGTCTCTGCTCCTTTCCTCTCTGCTTATCTCTGTTTTTGCTTCTCTTTTCTGGTTCTGTTTCTTTTTCTTTTTTGGGCCGAAGGCCTCTTGTATTAACTCTTAAGTTGGAAAAAAAAAAAAAGTTCATATCCAAACAGTTTACAAGACTCAACATTCCTTCCGACATCATTAAATTAAACAAGTAGTAACCGTTTTCTCTCAGTAACAACTAACGACTTTTTCGTTTAATTGATCACCATCGGCGGGATTCTCTTTGTTTATTTATTTTCGTTCTTTTTATTTCATCAACCCATTGTGTAATTAGTTTCCAATCATTGGAGTTTCATATTGGCGTCAGTCCGTCGCATTTGATGCATGTCAGTTTTCTTCCTCTGATTAAATATTCAAGAGGTCTTCAGTTTTTTCAATCAAAACATCGGAAAACGATGCGACTTGTTGATATAATCATGATGCTTTTATTTTTTTGTGTAGTCTTGTGCCTTTGAATAATTTAGGAGGCGTATCATGGTGAGGGGATAAAAGGAAACAAAAAATATTATTTTTGGTGTATACATATAGAAGGATTTTCTTGATACAAAAGGTAGAAGATAACATTCAAGATATAGTTCCCAAAAATATCTATACATTGGATCATATCGACTATTTTCGTCGAAGCAAAACAAAGTCAGGAACGAAATCATCATTAAAAATGTCATTATTGTCTATATAATCAAAGTAATACAAAATGCATTTGGGAGTTTCATCTATACGATGATAGTCTTTAATAATTGTATGAAAGAGAGATTTAACGATTTTATCTGTTAGCCTATAAGCATTTCGGTGCGAAAGCTTAGTTAATCTCCCTTCTTTCATCGAAACTGTTGTTTCCAAATTTTTTTTTGTGAAAACAGTTGTATTTTATTCATGTTTCTGAACTTTGTAAACTCGTTTCTAATATAATATGTTGATTTGTGGAAACAAAATTTTCATTTCCAATATATAGTATTTTAGAATTTTTAGAATTTTTTTAAAAAAATAGTTTGAGAATTCTTTATTTTTGTGAGCTATTTTTTTGTAGTAAAATTTGAGTGCCAAAAATAATGTAGAATAGTTATTATTAAATCAATTTGATTTTTTGTGTTTCCTCTATTTATATTAATAGTTAAAAAAACTAATTTTGCAATAAATAAAAAGTGAGAAAAACTCTCGTCAAAACAAAATATGGATTTTATCTTTTGTGTAATAGTAGGCAGTTTCTTCAAAAAACTAGTTTCCACACTTTTTAAGAAATCTATTTAAACAAAATATCGATTGGTTAACAATATGGTGTTTGAAAATCAAAAACCAAAATCTACATCAAAAACCACATAACAATATCAAGACTTGAATTTTTGTTTTTTTAATAGCATTGGTTTGAAATGTTATGTTAAGGGTAGACACTACAGAATATGGTTCGGTTACGATTCAATTTATTATGTTTTCCAACTAAAATCATTTGAGCCCATGTGAAATACAGTTTGGTCTCGATTTCGTCTCTGTTTAGTTTGGTTTCAATTTTTTTTTTATTTTGGGTTTGATCCGATATTTCATTAAAAGTCATTAATATAGTTGATTTTTTTTGAAGTTAACTTGTTAAAATATACTTTTACATATAACTATAAAATATAACATTTTATATATTATCAATTTATTTTGGTTTCTATTTTTTTTTTGGTTAATAAAAATAGATTCTGTCTTGTTTGATTTTTTGGTTTTTTCAATAATCAAACATAATCTTTTGACTCAATTTGGGTTTCACTTTCTTTTATCGGTTTGGAATGTTCCATTCCGGTTTATTTGTCCATCCCAATATTTTTTTTATCACCGCTCACCCCTATATTATGTAATGGAAAAGTTATAATTACCTTTCTATTTAATATATTTTTAAATACTATATTTCAAGGATAGAAAAAAGTAAATTCAAAAGAAAAATTCAAACAAATAAAAATCGTTTTAGATAATACATTAAAATATAATAAAGAAAGCGAGTTTTAGTGGTGAAATTTTATGTGGGTCTATTTTTTTGTTGTTGTTTAAATTATACAATTATAAAAAGTAGTGTGAATATAATTTGATTTCATCCAATTATATAAAAAAGAAAATTATTGAATAAAAATCATATTAATATATCATAGAGTACGTTTCATTCTTGAAATTCATGAAACTAAAGATAGAACCAATAAATTATATTTAAAATAAATCTTTTGATTAACTAAACAATATATCTTCAAATCTTTCCAAATATTCATATTAAACAAATAATATTTTTTTTACGAATAATTCATGATTTTTAACGCAATTTGTTTCTTTTCTATTTTCAAACTAAATTGCAAGAAAGAATTATAAGACTATTACAAAAGGTGTCATAGAGTTTGGAAAAGTTAGGTTAAGAGATAACGTTATAACTTAATAAAAATTTAAATAAAAATGCAATATTCAGGGACGGAACTTTCGAAAGTGAAAGAATGGATGACGAACATCGGTTAGTATGAAATGGATACCTCGGCCATGACAGCCACAATTTCTTCTACCAACTACAGTTGTCTACAGTGGCGAACCCAGAAATATTTTTTATTGAGTTCATTACATAAATTTATAATAATAATAATATAAAATAATATATTTATATAAAAGATTATATATTTTTGGATTGCACTTACAATGAAAATAACACAATAGAAACTAATATGTCAAACAAAATAAAATATGTTTTGGAATAAAATTGTTTGACATTAGTTATGAAGTACATTGTTAATTAATATTGATAAAGTATATCTTAAAGTAATGTTCTCTGTCGGAAATTGAATAAAAAAATATTAAAAAATAAGGAAAATAAAACAACAACATCATGTATTGAACACCCGATTTCAATATGAGGGACACTTCTATAGACCACAAGAAACCATAACACCACATCAAATTTTTAGTACTAGTTGAAAAGAAATTTATCATATTTTTGGGGTGTCACTTAACACCTCTTCCTATAACATGTGTTCGCCACTGGTTGTCCATTCCATGTTTTAAAGCTTCATATGCGGTTTGATCAGCCTCCCTCCTCTAGTCGTGCTGGTGGGGTCGTATGTCTTTTGACTAATATATTCACTACCAAATTCAAGTCCAATCATTTGCTTAGTCTCTAAAGAAGAGCTATCAGATACCCTGGATAGAAGATTGGTAGTTGTGGTCTATTTTTGGAATACTAACACATCAACTTAATTGAGATGGTGGTTGTGAGTTTAGACTTGACTTTCCTCAAACCACCAAAGGAATAATACGGCACAGTCCAAACCGTTATATGAATAGTAGTTGTATCTAATATATATAGCTTGTATCATCTTCTCATTACAATCATCTTTTCTTCTATTTCATGTAATATAATACACGTTGGTGTTTTTTTAGTTTTTCATCTTCCTTCTTCTTTCGTTCTTTATTTCCTTGTTTAAGATCAGTTTTGGAACTAACATTTGATATCAGAGCTTGGTTTGAAGGTTTGAGCGTTCGTTCAGATTTTTGGGTGTTTTTAAAAGTTTAAGAAATCAAGATATGATTACATGGTCGGATTTGTATCATCTTAGCTAAAATGTCGATTTGATGTATTCTGGTGTCGAAAATGGTTCATGAAATCACCGTTTTGAATTGTTGAATAAATGTAAAAAAAGAAAAAGAGGCGTAAGAGCAGAGGAGCAAGACGTTGAAGAAACCTATTTTGCAAAAAATTTGCAATTTGATCCTTTTATTTTGGAAAAATACGATTTAACTCCAAAAGTTCATATCAGATTATGTTCACCTATTTTCCAACAGTACCATATAAAAAGCAAGGATGTTGAAAACCGTCAGAGAAGAAGCGGTAGCTACAAAGATCAGAAAAGAAAGAAACGTAACGCTCTATTTTTTGTTACTCACAAAAAGTAACTATATGGTGTAGGCGTTGAAGATGAGAGTAAATTTACAAGCCCAAGGTGTATGGGATGTCGTAGAGTACGAAAAAGTTGAAAAGAGGAAACATAGAATGATCCTAGCTTCCATCTATCAAGAACTTTTGGAAGATGTCCTTCTCATGGTGGCAGAGAAGGATTCTGTAAAAGAAGTATGGGAGACGTTGCGAACAATGCACATGGGCGCAGAGCGTGTCAAAGAAGAAAAAGTTTAGTCCTTGAAAAGCGAATTTAAGTTAATTCGCATGAGAGACGGTGAATCAATGGATAATTTTACCTCGAAACTAACATCCATTGTGACAAATATTCACTCGTTAGGAGACAAAGTGGAAGCGATCTACGTTGTCAAGAAGTTCCTTTGAGCCATGCCAAAACGGTACATGCAGAACATTACCTTAATCTGAAAATTTGGCGACATGAAGAACATGTCAATCGAGGAGGTAGTTGGTTGTCTTAAAGCCCACTAAGAGAGACTTCGCGGTTATGGCGACGGATAATAGGAGAAGCACTTCTTACTCACGCATAGAGAATGGAAGTCTAGAATCAAGAAAAACAAAGGAACCAATTTTTCTTTGATAACATTAGGTTATAGCAGCAATGATGGATATAATCAAGGACGTGGCGGAAGTCGAGGTCGAGGGGTTGGTTGCATGAACAACTCACCCCAAAAATAAGGCGCCACACATCAAAAAATAAGAGCAAGTTAAAGCGTTATGCTTGTCAAAAATACAGACACTATTCAATTGAGTGTCGTAGTAAGAAACATGACAACTACTATTCATATTAAGGCTTGGACGTTGTCGTACTATTCCTTTGATGGCTTGAGGAAATTCAAGCTTAAAATCATATTCTCCCTCTTAAGCATGAATTTGCTTAAGGTTTTTCACTCCTAATAGTTCTCGCATCTCTACGAACTTAACTCTTCCTAAAGCCTTGATGAGAATATCTGCACGTTTCTCACTAGTGAAGACAAACTCCACAATTATCTGTCATTTCTCAATACACTCGCAGATGAAATGAAAGCGAGTATCGATATGTTTGTTTCTTCCATGAAATATTGGATTCTTATCAATGCAATCACTGATTTGTTCTTGAAGAAGAGGCAAATTTGGTGAGCTTCAACGAAGAGGAGCCATCATTGATGTTTGCCGAAAAGATATCGAATATTGAAGTGTTCGAAGAAAAGGATAAATATGACATTCCCAAATGTGAAACCGCACAGTAATGTATACCGCAAGAAGTTTACTCAAGAACATGCAAATTCCAAAAAAAAATTAGGGAGAGACGGTAAGACAGGCGGTTTACCTCTTGAACCACTTTCTGACAAAGGCGATCGGTGACTGCACCTCATATGAAGCATAGTTTGGCAAACGACCTCATTTGGAGCACTCGAGAGTGTTTGGGTGTACTGCACATGTAAAGATTGTAGGTCCATATCTCAAGAAGCTCTATGATAGAAGTTAAGAAATAGTGTACCTAGCGTTGAAGAAGGTAGCAAGGCGCACAAGTTTTATGATCCTTGTCGCAATAAATCTCATGTGAGCAGAGATGCCATTTCGAAGAAGATAAGAAGTGAAGCTCAAGCACAAAACAAGATTCGTGGTAAAGGGTATGTACAAAAGCAAGGAGCTGATTTTGAAGAAGTATTCGCACCAGTGGCAAGACTCGATACTATCAGGCTTACTTTTTCTCTCTCAGCTCATCATGGATGAGAAATTCACCACTTAGATGTCAAATAAGAATTTCTTAATGGTGATCTCTAAGAAGAAGTTTATGTTGCTCAACCTAAAGGATTACTGAGGACGAAAAACACAAGGTATACAAACTTTCCAAAGCTCTCAATTGTTTATGCCAACCACCAAGAGCATGTAATATTCACCTTGACAGGAATATGAAAGGTCTTGGATTTGTAAAGTATTCTCAAGAACAAGCAATGTATACGAGGAAAAATGGAGAAGAATTAATCATTGTTGGTGTGGACATAGATGATCTTATCGTAACAGGATCTAGTGACCAATTCAAGACGAAAATGATGAACCTCAGAATACTCACGTATTACCTTGGTATCAAGGTAGATAAAAATAAGTAATGCATCACATTAAAGCAGACAGCTTACGCGAAGAAGATGTTGCTACAATTCGCTATGGCAGATTGCAACCTATGCAAGTATCCAATGGAGGCAAAGCTAAAACTTGGAAAGAATGAAGAAGGAACCTCAGTGAATCCCACTGAGTATAGGCATGTCATTGGGTGTTTAAGGTACTTAACCCACACACAACCTGATATTTCACATGCAGAGGGTATGGTTAGTAGCTACATGGAGAAGCCCACTACTCTACATCAACAGGCGGTCAATCATACTCTCCACTACGTAAAGGGAATAAAGAGCTATGAGATTGAGTACAAAAGAGGACAAGGAACTGTAGAACTCGTTGGCTTCATTGATAGTGATTTAGCAGGTGATTCTGTGACAAAAAGAGCACATGAGGGATGACATTTTATCTCAACAGAAATCTAATTACTTGGCAATCTCAAAAGCAGCGAATTGTGGCTCTATCTTCTTGTGAGGCTGAATTTTTAGTAGCAACTACAACATCATGTCAAGCATTATGGCTGAGAAGCTTGTTGAGCAACTTAACCAGAAGTGAGTTCAAACCGGTAACACTATACATCAACAATTGCATTGATGAAAAATCAAATGTTTCATGGAAGAAGCAAACACATCAATACTCGCTTTCATTTCATCAACGAGTGTATCGAGAAATGGCAGATAATTGTGGAGTTCGTATGCACTAGTGAGCAACGTGCATATATTCTCATCAAAGATTTAACAAGAGTTAAGTTCACAGAGATGCGAAAACTATTAGGAGTGAAGAACCTTGAGCAAAGTTACGCTTAAAGGTGAGAATGTGAGTTTAAGCTTGACTTTCCTCAACACATCAAAGAATAGTATGATACCGTCCAAGCCATTATATGAATAGTAGTCGTCATGAAGATTAGTTTCACATTGATATGTAATCTATATAAATAGCTTGTATCCTCTTCTCATTATCATCATCCCACAACATTTTCTTCTACTAACGCCAAACTAACCAAGAAGCACTAATTTATCAACCGTAAAGTTGGGCAAGATTGTAATAAAATAAGCACCTGAAAGTTTTGATGATCAGAATAGAATGGTGTTGATAACCATTAAGAGGCCCAGCGCAGCAAAGGGGCATTCAAAGAACAAATGGTTAACATTTTTCCATTGGTTAACACGTCGAATACATGACGGATCGACATTAATTAGCCAAGATCTTAGTCTTATAGCTGTACCCAAAATAGTTGAAACAATCTTCCATAAAAAAAATGTTTGATTTTCGGCTTTATTGTCAATTTTCAAATGAATTTCTTGTGAGGAAGTTTCCTGGTGGTTATAAATTTTGTAAAGTATCCTGATTAAATGTCAATCCATAACCAGTACGAACTAAATATTCACCATGAGGAGGCAAAAATGAACTATTTCAGTTATAGTACTGGTACAACATTCCAAGAAAAGATAACAGCATTCAAATTTTTATTTTATTTGGTAAAAAATTTATGGTTGCATTTCTTCTTATATGAAATAGGCACAAAGGTGTGATTTGAAACTAAATGTTCTTATACGCAAACAAAGATCACATTGATTGAAGATAATTAACTTACTTTGACAATCAATCCACACACTATTGACATATATAATTGACAAATGACAACACAAAGCTTAGTTTTAAATAGCCCAAAACGCACGATGAGTCCTAACTTGCACCTTGAGCCAACTCACAAAAAGCGTTGCCAACTCACAAAAAGCGTTCGCCTTTTGGTCCCAAGGCGCACAATGACTTTCTATGGCATACATTATTCTAGGACTACAAAAAAGTTAAACAAGAAGACGACTTCATTAGTTCTCACCTAAGGTTCGCCGATTTATGTTTCGCAACATTCCTAAACAGAGTCGAACAAACTAGATCGAGCTGACAATCAAAACTGGAAATGAAAGTGATTGATCCAGGCCAGTGAAGCCACAATGTCAAATCCCATGAAAACAGATAAAAGCTAAGAGTTGCAGAGTGATAAAACAAACAAGCTTTGCGATGACATGTACTTGTATGTAGACAGAGAATAAGAGGAGCAAACCAATTCACTACTAAATTTAAGATTGATCATATGGATAAGGAGGGAAGTACATAAGTCATGAGTTCACAAAACGAAAATAAGATAAACGATAAGGAGAAACGAAGTTCTCTCATTCCACATTGAATCTGGATCTCTAAAGATCATTCAAAAGCCCATTGATTCTCTCTACGAACCTCTTCTTCTTCCTCAGGTGTGAAATCGTTCTTGATGTTGAAGGTTGTGCGAATCTCTTCTGGAGTTTTGCCTTTGATCATATCAGCCACTGTCTGACATGTGAGATCCAGAAGGTTCTTGATGTTCAGATAATTAGCAGCCTGCAAAGATCCAACAAATTTATAAGATCCAAACACACAAGCAATGATTTTTCACAAACACACTAACCATTTTAGTTCAAATCTTAAGTCCAATTCAATGTTACGCAACTTCAATTACTGAAACAAAACCCTAAATTTCCCAATTTGGGGAAAAGGGATACAAAACCCTAATTTTTCAAATCGATATCGATTTAGTACCAATTCAATCTGACGAGATTCTCAATTTTACAAAAAACCCTAACTTTCTCGATACAGAGAATAAGACGAAGAAACCCTAAATTCCCAAATCGAAAAACCTAAGATACCAAAATAAAAAAAAGTAAACAAAATTGAGAGAAGTAACAAACCAGGATGAGTTCAAAAAGTGTGGCCTGATCGATTTTCATGAACTCAGTATCCCAAGCCTTAAGATCGTCAGAGGAAGAACCACCATCGACGGCATCGCTCTTAGAAGCAGCTGCCTCAACGTGTTTCTTACAATACTCAATCACCTTTGAAAGGATCTTGCTGGTGACATTAGGAAGAGGGACTCCATTATCAACACAGTCATCTTCAACCATATGGGCTATGGTCTGAGACTCAAGAGCCACTGCTTCATCAACCTCAAAAGGTTCACCATCAGAGCTCTTCAATACAATCTTCTTTGAAGACATCTTTGAGAGATTGTTTTGATTGAAGATATTTGAGAGAAGTGATGAAGATTGAAGAGATTGGGTCTCTATATAAAGCCCTAATTTTGGTAGTCTCTTGATTGTTAGAAAGTCATCGCAAAAATAGGAGAGATGAAACGTATCCTTTTTTTTCAGAAAGAAAAAAGGTAAAACAAAAACAAATTTAATTCGACCGAAAAAAGATGGAAACAAATCTGATTTTTCCTTAATTTTTTTAAATTAAAGTTTAAAAATATGTTGACTTCTATTTTGTTCATCTAATTTTTTTTTTTTTTTTTGGATTTTAGAGCTCTTCATTTTTCGCTTGAATTTAGATAGCTTTTTATTTAATTTTTTCAACTATTTGTTCTTATCATTAAACGAATAACACATGATTTTACAAAGATTTTAAAATCCATTAAAATACCTTAACCAATAACACCCTTAATCAAACAAATATGATTTTTATTCTTTTTACCTTGCAACTTATCATATAACTAAGAAGTGTTATTGGTTATGGTATTTTAGTGGATTTATAAATCCATGAGAATTTGAAAATATTTGGATTTTAAAGTCATTGTATTTTGAAATACCATGATTTATGTTTGAATTTGGTCCTTTGTATTTTTAACTTTGAAATCCTTCCAAATCCATTAAAATACAAAGTAGAATTTGAAATCCAATATCAAGTCATTAAACGAATAACACTGGATTTCAACTAGTATTAACAAATCATTAAACGAATAACACTGGATTTCAACTAGTATTAACAAATCATTAAACGAATAACACATGATTTCAAAATGAATTTTAAAATCATTAATCCAATAAGACCTGATTTCATTTGGATTTCCAAATCCATTAAAATCATATAACCAATAACACCCCCTAAATTAAGATCCACGCGATACACAAATAAAAGTAAATAAATTTAAAAATAATAGTAAGTATGATTATATATTTTAATTAACGTTAAAGTCAAAGTTTACTTATTATTATATTTTATATATTAAATCGGAAGTAATTTTACTTACGTGTCGCGACCAGAACGATCCTCGGGCTTGAAATTACGGAAATGAGTTTAATGAAATCTACTAATTACGAATATGCCATTGAAAATGTATATGTGTTACGGTGACTGTGCGTTCGTTTGTACATGTGTCGTAATGACATAGATTTTACGCATGAAATTACTTAAATGGATTTAATTCAAATATACGTATCTAATTGGTGCCAATTTTTTTGAATATGTGGCATTACGATTTAGGTTTATAACATTTAAATTATTTTTTATATGTTTACTAAAATATATTTTTACCATCCATGTCATTATAAACTATTTTATAAATCAAATTTCTATTTTATATATTAGTTAATATTAGAAAATTTATATGTATATATAACTTATTATCATAATCGTAACAGTATAGATATATATCATTTACATATATGTTGAATATATCAAGATAAACTCATATATAATCGAATATTCCTATCGAATATACTCTTATTTTACATTATAAATAGAGCTCTCTTCCCATAACAAATTCATCCATATTACCTCACAATATTTTAGGTTTTTTGTTTCCCTTTTTTCGTTCATGATTATTTTTTATTATGATTGAATCGTTTTTGCCATAATTTTGGCCGAAATCTTTATAGATGAAAAATTTAAGTTGTAATGCAAAAACTAAACGAGAATATGATCATATCAATCGATCGTTAATTAGAAGTCTTGATTCCGAAATGTTTTTGCGTTACAATTCAAATTGTTTAGTTTATGATTATTTTGACTTATTATATATGGGACTTTCAATCATAATTTCTATGTTTTCATAATTTATGTTAATATACTATGTGGATTTCATTTAAATCGGTTTCTTTAATTTCCATAATTTCTTTTATGGTTTTTCGTTATACTAAAATTTTGTTATTTTTTATGGTACGTTTTTAGCTTTCTTGGCTTTATATTGCAAAAGGGTTCATTTTTGATCTTGTGAAGTTTCATCTGGACAATTTAAGTTCATTTGATTAAAAGTTGAATTCTCTTTGAACAGTTGTTTGAGAGCATTGTTAAAATGGTCTTATTTCTTACTGACCGCTGTATCGAATGTGTTTTTTCTTCTGTTTTGTTTATATTCATTAACTTCATGTAATGTTTATATATTCTTCGGTTTTTAGCATTCTGAATATATATAGAGCTTATATAATTTTGGTTTGAAGGCTCATCAAGTGGGAAGTTACCAACCAAACAGGATAGGGCTAATATATTTGCAAGATCATCAAATGAGCAAAATAAAATTCAGCCGACCAAGAAAGTGGAGACAACTTGAATATCAGACACAAAAGATAAAACGAGTAAGCCTAAGTCTTCATCTATGGAGAAAAAAATCTACGGCATAGAATGGATTGACTGGGAATTTGGTTAAAGTTCCTATTAATGGTAAAAGATTAGCGGCTTGCAATATCCAATGGAGCTCACTTCCTTCATTGCTTTCAAGGCTAGGGTAGGTATGTGCTTGCTTCATGATATGATTTTGAAGCTTTCCAGTGACTAGGAGAATTCATCTTTGAATCAAGTGCCAATTGTGATTCTAAAAGAAAAATTATGACTGTAGAAGTTCTTATATTTCATATCTGACGTATGGTTTCTTTTACTTGAATTCATCTCCAATCTAACAAGTTTACGCCAGTGTTTGAATAGAACCTTATAGTATAGTGTAGGCATCTTTGTTTTAATCTTTGGCATCACCATTAGTTTTTAAGATAAGCTTATTGGCTCATAGTTGATATCAATATTTGCTTGAGACATAGAGATGTTGCTCAAGTGGTTGCAATAGAGGCCATGCAAGAAGCCTCTGCTTCCGAGAGCTTACTTCAATGCCTCATGTACGTAATCTCCAAACAAAAAGTTATTCATTGAAAATCGTTCGAGCTTAAGATGTTATTTTTTTTACTACCTCTGTTGTTTCTAAAATTATAGTATGCTTTTTGATTTTGTAGCATGTATAATGATCTTATGTCAACGGCAAAAAAGATGATCCATCACCATCCATCGAGCAATTCTTGAAGCTCAATTCCGATTTAATGAACATGCAAATAATAATCGGGTCATTATCTAGATTAATTTCTTCAACGTCATCTTCAGAAAGTGAAGAACACATATATGAAAATGCTTTAAAAGCAACATCAGAAAACTTCTTATTACTATTTGGTTTTAGAGTTCGTAGATTTTTTGTTACAATTTATTTGGAATTCTATCCCCTAAAAGTGGATGTCTCGATCTTCTATTATCAAATTATATTCAACCAATGTTTTTAATTTCGAAGGTGATTATTAATATTTCTATTGTTAATATATACAAATTATAAATTCATTAAATATCTTAATTAGTTTATTTATTTTCGTATATTCATCATTATAACTTTTTTATAATAATAAGTTTAAATATAGATTATCTAAACATAATTTGTATATAGACAAATTGTAAATTCATTAGATATCTTAATTAGTTTTTTTTATTTTCGTATATACATCATTATAATTTTTGTATATTGCATCATTATAAGTTTGAATATAGATATATCTAAACATAATTTTTTATATATATATTTGAATATTTATATTTCATATATATTCTTATCATTATTAATAATTCCATTTTCAAATTATTTTAGTCCAAAATTTATTTCTAAAATATTTAACATGCCTACTATCATATTCGATTTCTTAATTAAGATATTTGTAGTTGTATATAGTTCTTATATACGTGTATTATTATTATTATTGTTAATAATCTGATTTTCTTTATTATTTTAATCCAAAATTAATTTAATAAAACATTTAAAATGTCATATTTTATGCGAAAATTCGTGATATACTGATATGAAAATTTGTTTGTTAAGTAAATATTTTGTTTAGATATTCGGTTATGAAATTATTTATTTTCCAATTTGTAGGGTTTGTTATGTATATAAATAAATGTATCCTTAATTCTAGGTTTTATGTTTTAGTTTCTTTAGGGTTTGTTCGTGATATACAGTTGTCATGTTTTTGTTTAGACTTTGTGTTGGATATGAAAAATTTTTATTTTATTTTTCTCTTCTTTGAGTTTAATTGATTTTTTATGTAGTTTTTGAAAGTTACAAAATAACATATAATCTCTATCTTTACAATTTGCATTGAAGGTGTTAGATTGGGATGAAGATGATTATGTTACAAAAGTTTGACCATCGTACTATCATAGAGGTATTACTTTTTAAACGGTACTAGGAGAAGGTATAACCTTTGATCAAAGTATGGTGTGTTGTGGTTGAATATGTTATAGGGGTATTTTCAAGAAATTCTTCATAAAAAAGCCCATGAGTCTATATATAACCTTACACGCTCCTCTAAAGCAAGATGCAAGCTGAGAAGAAAATAACAAGAAAAAACAAAGAAAAGTTTCATAAGTAAGTAACTTTTATTGCTATGATCATGGATTGTGAATCTTTTGATAGTATTTTCTTTATACAATGATAATTTTTAAAATGTTGTTTAAATAGTTGAGATGAATGGATATGTCTTGATTGTGTATTGAAACATACATAGGAAAATGTAAAGAATCAATGGGAACTCTGTATGAAGCAAGGAGTAAAGATTGCTATGGTTTGGATATAGATCGTTTAGTATCGTTCCAACTGTGACAAAAACTCGAACACAATATGATCAATTTTTTGGGGGGTCATATTTGGATCCGTAAGATCTGATTTGTAGACTCCAACACTGGTGGGAAAATATGTGACCAATGTGTTTTCTTTGAACAAGAAAAGTGTGTTGTAGAAGTCATAAAATTGTTAGTGTCATCAAAATGTCTTTCAAAGATCATGAAAGAAGTAGCATCACTTGGTCTGGAAAAAGAGAGAATAACAAAAATGTTATAAAATCTATAAAAGTAGATATATCTATAAGAGGATTTAAACTAAAGGAAGATACTACATATATAACGCTCTTCACACATTTAATGTACTCTTTATATGCTTATGCAATACGATTTTGAAAGATGCTCTATTGGTTTCTGCATCTCACTCTAATATGAAACCGGCGAAAACACACATACATACACACACACTGAGGTTTTCCAGATGATAGAGAAGTAGATTTATATTTGTATTTAGACCATCTATATTGGTTAGGATCCACTTAAGAGGTTCTATCCAATAAAAATAATACCATTTATATTTAAATTTTGTTTTTATTATATTTTTAATAAAAAGTATATTTAAACAAATGAAAATCTAACACATTTCAAGAATCTCACAAGAACCATTTCTCAAACATTTCTATTAAGAACCTTCTCTCTCCAAGTTTCCTAATATTTATATATTTTATTATTAAGAATTCTTTAAGAACCATTGATGGAGGTAGTCTTATAATAATGTGTGCTTTGTTACCCCTTGCCATGAAGATTTAGCATTTTCCTACTCGCCTTGTAAAATTACATTTATGAGTCAAGAGATTATTCAAAGATATAAGAGAAAAAGAAGAATCACCTGATTTCCAAGGGAAGGAATCACTTGATAGATAATTCATTGTGAATCTATCACATCAATCTTCTGATAAGCAAGCTATAATCAGAAAAAATACATACAAAACAGAGATTTAACTTGAGGCGTTGGTAACAGAAACAAATCTTTCCAAAGATTTACACATGAAGTAGAGGGAAATATCTACATCAACGTATCGTCTAAGAAAAAAATTGAGGCCCCATCCATGAACAAGATCATTCTACACTAGAAAAAATCGAGGCTCCATCCATCAATGCGATTTATCGAGTAATTTGAGTATTATTATTATTATTGTTAATAATATGATTTTCTTTATTATTTTAATCCAAAATTAATTTAATAAAACATTTAAAATGTCATATTTTATGCGAAAATTCTTGATATACTAATATGCAAATTTGTTTGTTAAGTAAATATTTTGTTTATATATTCGGTTATGTAATTATTTATTTCCCAATTTGTAGGGTTTGTTATGTTTATAAATAAATGTATCCTTAATTCTAGGTTTTATGTTTTAGTTTCTTTAGGGTTTGTTCGTGATATGCAGTTCGTCATGTTTTTTTTTTAGACTTTGTGTTGGATATGCAATATTTTTAAAAAAATTATTCTCTTCATTGAGTTTAATTGATTGTTTGTGTTGTTTTTGAAAGTTACAAAAAAACATAATCTCTATCTTTACAATTTGCATTGAAGGTGTTAGATTGGGATGAAGATGGTTATGCTACAAAATTTTGACCATCGTACTATTATAAAGGTATTACTTTTTAAACGATACTAGGAGAAGGTATAACCTTTGATCAAAGTATGGTGTGTTGTAGTTGAATATGTTATAGGGGCATTCTCAACAAATTCTTCATAAAAAAGCCCATGAGTCTATATATAACCTTACACGTTCCTCTAAAGCAAGATGCAAGCTGAGAAGAAAATAACAAGAAAAAACAAAGAAAAGTTTCATAAGTAAGTAACTTTTATTGCTATGATTATGGATTGTGAATCTTTTGATAGTATTTTCTTTATACAATGATAGTTTTTAAAATGTTGTCTAAATAGTTGGGATGAATGGATATTTCTTGATTGTGTGTTGAAACATACATAGGAAAATGTAAAGAATCAATGGGAACTCTGTATGAAGCAAGGAGTAAATAGTGTTATGGTTTGGATATAGATCGTTTAGTATCGTTCCAACTGTGACAAAAACTCGAACACAATATGATCAATTTTTTTGGGGGGTCATATTTGGATTAGTAAGATCTGATTTGTAGACTCCAACACTGGTGGGAAAATATGTGACCAATGTGTTTTCTTTGAACAAGAAAAGTGTGTTGTAGAAGTCATAAAGTTGTTAGTGTCATCAAAATGTCTTTCAAAGATCATGAAAGAAGTAGCATCAGTTGGCCTGGAAGAAGAGAGAATAACAAAATATGTTATAAAATCTATAAAAGTAGATATATCTATAAGAGGTTTTAAACTAAAGGAAGATACTACATATATAACGCTCTTCACACATTTAATGTCCTCTTTATATGCTTCTGCAATACGATTTTGAAAGATGCTCAATTGGTTTATGCATCTCACTCTAATCTGAAACCGGCGAAAACACACATACATACACACACACTAAGGTTTTCCAGATGATAGAGAAGTAGATTTATATTTGTATTTAGACCATCTCTATTGGTTAGGATCCATTTAAGAGGTTCTATCCAATAAAAATAATACTATTTATAAATAAATTTTATTTTTATTATATTTTTAATAAAAAATATATTTAAACAAATGAAAATGTAA
>OVBE01005742.1:0-21132 GCA_900406425.1 Iberis pinnata
GCGTAATAACCTCGGTTTTTGGTCAAAGGGGGTTGACCGGAAACGGGGTGTTACATCCACTCCCTTTCCCACTTCCGTTACACTGATTATGGCCAGATAGGCTTCACAACCTTTTTCTAGCATCCTTTCAGCTCTAAGTGCTGATACTACCAGGTTACCATATGTTGGCTTGATTCCTTGGAATTCCAACCATTCGTCTTCCCTCTCAAACCGGACTCTACCTTTGTGACATTCTAGAGTGGCTTTATGTCTGGACATCCAGTCCATCCCCAAGATCACCTCATGCTTATCAAGCGGGACGATGATCAAATCGGCTGACATATCCACATTTCCCACTTTTATTGGAATGTTGCGGACTTTGCCTAGGGTGAACATCACTTGTTCCCCACCTTCCCTTACTATCCCCAATTTCCTTCCTTTTTCCTTCTGGAACAAGCCTTTCCCGACCGTTGCTGGGCTCACGAAACTATGTGTGGCCCCCGAATCGAATAAGATGTTCGTTGAAACACCCCAATCTCCAAGGTGCCTACACATTCACTCATAATAGTAAGTCCCTTGTACATTTCATGCAAATTCATGCATGCAGACCATGCATCTAATGCATGCAGACATTGCAATACTTGCACCCATACTATGCAACAAATGCATACAGACTATGCAACAAATGCATGCAGTACATGCAACACATGAACCAGACTATGCAACAATGCATACAGACCATGCAACAAATGCATGTAGTACGTGTGACACATGCACCAGACCATGCCCTAAAGACATGCAGACCATGCAACAAATGCTTGTAGATCGTACAACTCATGCACATAGACCATACCCTAAAGAAATGCAACCATGCAACTAATGCATGCAGACCATGCAAACTAATGCATGTAGAAATTTAACAAGTTTGGCTCAGTGAAAACATGTGATTGCACTGAAGCCTCCATACACAGCTCATAAACGCGAGGCGCTCCAACTTACCTTTTGGCTTGCGATAGCTCTATTCCCCCTTCCCCTCCCCCCCCCCNTTTCTGGCCAACTTGCTTTTCCACTTGCAGCTTGGGATAATCTCTCTTGATGTGCCCAGCCTTTCCGCAATGGTAGCAAGTCTCGGCCATATCATTCATTCTTGGCCCTTGGTCTTTCTGTGGACATTCAGAGATCTTGTGATCTAGATTTCCGCAACTTAGGAATACACCTGATGCCTTCGAGCATATTCCACAATGCATTCTTTTGCATGTTCCACACTCCGTGCGCTTAACTGTCCTTTGACCAGCATCATCTAACTTTCCTTTCTTACTTCCAGTCTAGTTATTCCCATACGGCTTAGCCTAACTCTTAACCCGAGCAAACTTCTTCTCCTTCTTGAGATCTGATTCTATCATCGCAGCCATTTCCACCAGTTCAGAAACTAAGCTAAAGGTGTGAACTGAGCAATGAATGCGAAGTTCTACCCTAAGCTTGCAAATGAACCGACGTAATTGAGTCTGCTCATCTTCCAACTCTCTTCCCACATATCGCATAAGGCGATTAAACTCCTCCTCATTCTCCCGGATAATTTTGCTACCCTGAACCAACTCTAGAAAATTTCCTTCTATCCTATCCCAAGCTTCTGCCGAGAAGTACTTGCGGTTAAATTCCGCATAAAAATCCGCAAAGGTGATCTCTTTATCACCCACCCGCTTCTCCACGGCCAACCACCAATTATGCGCATCCCCTTCCAGGAAGTGAACCGCTATGTCCTTCCGATAGTTAGAAGGACACCTAGTAGAACTGAAATTCCTTATCAGTCTACTCTTCCATTCATCCGCTTCGATCGGATTTGCAATTCCCCGGAAATGCTTAGTTTCTAGCTTTGAGACGTGCTCCAACACACTCAAGTAATCAACCTTCTCCCTCATCTTTAAGGACTTAGGGGCGACTACCTCCACCACCCCATTAATATCGCCAAGCACAACCTCACCTATTGGAATCGCAGTAGAGATTCCTCTCGAGGATCAGGTTTTGCAGTCGGTGGCAATAATTGGTCCAACTGCTCCAACTTTGCAGCCATTGCTTGAAAAGCCTCCCAAATCACTTGGGTGGTTGGAGCATCTAGGCGGTTTACTTCAACCACATCTTTTGAGTTCTTTTTTGTCTTGGTTGAGGTCTCAGCAAGTTTTTCATTCTCTACTATGACCTTATCCTTCTCTTGGTTACCCATAATCTGAGTTCCCACAATCTGGTTCCCGATCACGGGAACAATCAGGCCAGTTTTCTCCAAGCATGCCATACTTGGTTCCACATTCTTATCTTTCTTTCTTTTACCGACCCAATGACTCTTACTCCATGGAAAATAAAAGTTCGATTAATCTAACTGTTAATTTTCATGTCCAGCAAGAAAGCAAAACAGATTCGCGAGACTTGCAGCCGACCGAGTGGTGTACCCCATAACCTAATACTTACTTGTCCTACGATAAAGCATGCTCTAATACCAACGTGAAACACCCAATCCCGGACACTAAGTCCACAGACGGTTGTTTCACGCCATAATCACTAAGTGATTTAGGCCAATCAGTCTGATTTTAAGCCTTCACCGTTTTTATGTCGAAATTCGTATGAGGTTTGATTATTTGTAAAAGCCTTAGGTAAATCCAGAGACTAAATGATGCATTGGAAGAAAAGAGTGATTTTTATTAATATAAACCGGATTCAATACAACATGTTCATTTTCGCTATAAAAGTTTATGACAAGTTAAACAGTATCAATCCTATAACTACCCAGTCTTGTACACCACTCTTCCTTCCGACCTTCAGTCTCGCGCTAAGCCACATCCTTTCTGAAATCCCCGTTAGTCCTTGAAACAGAAAGAGGAATAAGTAATAAAAAATTACTTAGAAAGGCAATTTAGATTGCCTTAATCGTTTAAGTTTAAGTTTAGTTTAGTTTAATTAGTTTTAAGTCCCTTATACATATCAGAATGTCCAGACAGTCCGCGGATTCGAACCAAGTGTCTTGGCCAGACTGGGTAAGTTCTGGAGGAATCACCTGTTCCCCAAACACATGTCTCATCTGCCTTACCTTGAGTCCAAATCATCAGACTGATCGGAATTCCACTTATTCATTGATTAGTCCGTTCCCATGAAATATGACCATGTAGAGATATTGAATTGCGCATGACCATGTACACGGTTCTTCACTCACGGACTTAGCTGTTTGGAGTGACAGAATTGCCGGTTTGGCTAAGAGATGGAGCCTTGGTCGAAGCCACGGTCTGATTGCACTCACCTTAATCTTGATCGGTGAATTCTGCACCGAACCCGCCATTTTCCCACTCGGACTAACTAGACTCACGATCTACATGTCCGTTTATTCGATCACGCTTAACTTTGCTCTTAAACCGCACTAAAATACCTTAGTCGATTTTTGGGAATGTTTAGTGGTTTCTGTATGCGCGGAAATGAGGCCCCATATACTTTATTTATAGAGTTCTGCCCATAACCATCCAAAACCGTCGAGCCAACTTGTGCCTGTCCGAACTGACACAATTTTATTGAACAGGTGCGAGTTGGCATAACCGCCCAACCGCCAACTGCCCAGCTCGGCCCAACTGCCCAGCTAGTGTCCATTTCACTTAGCTGGACCAGCTAGCCTAACATAGCATTAGCTGGACTGAACTGGACAGAGCTACGATGAGCTACAATCTATCTAATCCAGCTGCCTTAGCTCTGTACTTCAGCTTTCTCGAGCTAGACCCGAGCCATTGAGCTAGCCGACGACCTTTACTTAGCCATTTATACATTCTATGTTCCATGGCTAAGTTCGACATTCATATTCCCCCTTTTTAAGCCAAGTTTCCTTAGCCCCAGACCTAAGGCTAAGTTCTAGCTCGGACCATCAAACTTTAGTAAGTTCAGGGATGTTACAAGGGATGCCTACGTACCCATTATAGAGGGATCAAGCCAAGCGCAGTTCTAATTTCATCAACGATCGTTTTATCGAAGAAGTTTTTCTTTGTCAACGAGGAAACTTTACAGCTGAGTATTGGTTAACAGGTAGAGATGACGAGGCGATGCTGGTTGATAGACAGAGACGATGAAGCAATATTTTGAGTGTTGTATGACGAATGGGGACGATGAGGCAATCTTCTGGTCTAATTGCTGAATGGAAGCAATGAGGCAATCTTTCAATTCGAGTGTTAGCTGGTGAGTAATAGCGACGAGGCATTTCTCGTTAAGAGAAGTGAGGGATGAGCGGAGTCGACGAGGCGATATACTTTTGTGAGATGGTGGAGAGCAGGGTCAACGAGGCGATATGCCTTTGTGAGCTGGGAGCAAGGTCGACGAGGTGATCTACCTTTGTGAGCTGGTGGAGCAGGGTCGACGAGGCGATCTTAAGCTAAGAGAGAGCGTGGAACATGGTGGACAACTCGATATTGAGTTGAGAGAGAGCGTGGAGCATGGTCGACGATGTGATCTTTACTTGAGAGAGAGCGTGGAGCATGGTTGATGACCCGATCTTGAGTGTTCTTTGGTCATCTATCCATGAGTTCTGCTTGGTCTGATCACTCTGAACAGTAGTCACGATGTTTTTTCAAAGATTCTGGTTTCCCTTCTTCTTCTTTGGGGTTATTGCTCTGTTTATAGAAACTGAGATGGACTGTGGTAGGGTCTCGTGATGAACAAGATACAAAGATCCGCGCGTTTCTCTTCCAGGTAATGCCCGTCCGACTTGGCTTTGGGTCGTCGGGTTTGGATATGTGTTGGATTTATTTATCCTAAAGATTTAGAGGTAGGATTCTTTATGGGACTTTGAATGGGTGCAAACCCGGTCCCAACATTTACCCCCCCCCCCCCCAGTCGGTGAGAAGTTCTTCATCGACTGTGGTGAACGGAAAGGCCTATCAAGAATCTTGGGCGAATCTTTGGAGAATCCAATTACTGAACAAGCCACACATGGTCTTGTTGAGCTTGGTCTTATGGATGCTGAGGTGACAGCTGAAAGAATCTAAATATGTGTTAGGGGGTGTGGAGGCGATGAGACAGACTTCGAGTTGTCTATCCTTCTTGGCAAAGCGACAAATGATAAATTTCCAGGTCGTCTACGGTTGATGACATGGTGAATGCTAGTCTAGCACCATGTCGTCCAATGTTGGGGAGACGCGATTCTCTCGTTTGGGATTGGGTTATCGTCGGAGAATGACGAGAGATTGATTATTTAAAAATATAAGACCTGAAACAAGATTATCTCGATCTTCTTGGCCAACTTGATCCAAGTCGTCTTCGAGAGGTATTGAGGTAACATTTTAAGAGGTTTCGTACTAAATCTTTGGGTTATTTATCTCAGGTGACGAGGCAACTTACTAAAGATGTTCGAGTCGTTTGTGGAGTAGATAAGGTGATCTTTGAGATGATCTTTTGGGTCGTTTGTTAGTAGTCGAGGTCAGTTTCATGGTGATCATCGGGTCATCTATCAAGGTAGATGAGGCTTCAAACGCAAGTGGACTAATATTACTGCTTATAATTCGAAGCTCGTCGAGATGACGAATGAGCAAGTTGAAGAGTATAAGGAGGAACAAGGTTGACTTAGGGAAGAAATCGATTATCTAAGGTAAAAATTGGGTATAACTGAAGAATGATCGGTCGATGAGCGGGTACATAGGGACAATATTATCCTTAAGTCGAAGTAAGGGACCACAGAGAAGTGAGTTGGTTGCTTTGAGCAGGTTTAATGTTATTCAGCTGATCTCGAGGCCGTAGATAAGATAGACACGATGCTCAGAATTATCAAAGGTACCTTCGATGTTATAGGTCTTATCGATGAACTAGGTGGCTCAGTTTTTGAACTTATCAAGGGGAATCTTGAAAATGGCCAAGAAAAAGATTCTTGCGTCGTCACCCCATCTACGAGGAAGATCTTGGAATTTTTCCTATCGTCAAAGAGTCTCGTTCGAACCGTCCTACTATTTCGAAAGGATGTTGTTGGTTGCGAGCTAGCGGGGCTGAAATGTCAACCACTAGGACGACCATCACAGAGGAAAGGGCTACTGAGGCCACGGTCGACTGGGAAAACTTTTATCTTGTATGTGTTTCCTTTATGTAGTAGATTTTGTCGAGAAGGCTCGTTGTTGCCATTTTCTCTCTCTTTTTTTAATTTTTTCGGTTGGACGACGTGGAAAAAAATTGTTCTTTTGGTCTTTTGTAGCGTCCTAGACGACGCGGGCGACGATAATTACTATTTCTTTAACTTTTCCTAACATGTTGCATGTTTTGAACGTTTTGACTATGTGAATTGTTCTTGATGATTCATTGACGCCTAAGATATTACCTCGTCGCCTTTTTGTTCTTCTCATCGCCTTTGGTCGACGAGGCCACGTTTGTTTTTGATAAAATTAGTTCCAAGTTGATGAGGTGAAAATTTTTTATGCGATTTTTAACTTTGATGAGGCGTTTCTTGGTTTAAATGAACGAGTTTGGTCTATGACGAGGCAGTGCTTGATCTTTAAAAAGAGATGTACTCGACGAGGTGATTTGGCTTGATTTTCAAACGAGATTTTTACTCGACGAGGCTATAGCTCAAATTTTAAAACGAGATTCAACACGACGAGGTATTGCTTGGTTTTGGTAAACGAGTTTCAACGCAACGTGACATTGCATGGTTTTGATAACCAAGTTTTAACTTGACGTGTTATCGCACGGTTTAGATAAACGAGTTTTAACTTGATGAGGCATTGCTAGGTTTTGGTAAACGCGTTTTAACTCAATGTGGCATTGCAGGGTTTCAATAAATGATTTTTAACTTGACATGGCATTGCACGGTTTCGATAAATGAGTTTCAACTTGACGTGGCGTTGCACAGTTTCGGTAAACAAATTTTAACTCGACGTGGCATTGCACCATTTTGATAAACGAGTTTCAACTCGACGTGGCATTGCAAGATTTTGATAAACGAGTTTCAACTCGACATGGCATTACACAGTTTCGATAAACGAGTTTCAACTTGACGTGGCATTGCGCAGTTTTAAACAATATTGTTATTACATATATTTATATTTTATATATATGATATGGTGTTATGTGGGTCGTCCATTCTGTTGGTATCGGCTTCTGTGACTAACATACGAGTAGGTACTCGACTTGAAGAGGCTGCTCTTGAACCATATCTAAAATAATACTGAAAATCATTTGAGGTATTGAACTCTGTTTTAATTGAATCTGGTAGACGAGCTGAGTTTAGTTTAATAGAAGAAGTGTCGGTTGAATATCAGTAGGTTTAGGCTTGATTTTGTAAACGTGATTTTTACTTGGAAAACCTTTAGCTCGTTTTTAGAACAAGATTTTTCACTAGTTCTTATTTTATTCCTATATTGATCTCATGGCCACAGCGTTGATTCGTGCATGAGCTAAGCTATTCTTTTTTTGCGAGCTTGAGATTGGCTTTGAGCTTGATGATTGACCTTCTCTCACCAACTACTATAGCCATGTCGAATTTAGCATGGAGTTCCCTTGCTTCGCCAGCTTGGTCGTCTAGGCATTGCATGATGATCTAGGAGGTCTTGGCTTACTCATTCTCTTTTTGCGGTTAATTTCTTTTTTCTTGGTTATGTTGGCCTCGGCCTAGGCTACGATAGGTGGATTGTTGTCATCCATGCTTGATTGCTAGTTCCTCTTAAAGAAATAAAGATCTTCTCCCCACAATCGGCGCCAAATGTTGAACTGACCACATAATTTTCTGCATGGCACGATCCTGTTTATCTTTGATAGGTAGCGAAGCGGGGGCCGAGTGAGCTTTGATGTCATGAGTTACTACCAAAGCATCATCGAGGAGGCATATACTTGGCGAATGATCCTCTAGTTCATTGTTGGCATGGAAGGGCTTTTCTGTAGTGTTCCTCAAATCAGCAGGTCGTTTTGACGAGGCGGTTCTCTGACAAACCTTTGGGTTGACTACGCTCTTCGGCGAGGCAATCTTTTGACTGAACGTTTGGACGACGAGGTTATAATCCGTCGACCAGGCAGTTCTAATTACAGTTGCTCGACTTGGTGTTTAAGATTGTTTTGTTTAATAGTTTATCCCATGGGGGGGGGGGAGGGGAGGGGCTGCCTACGTACCCATTATATAGGGATCAAGCCAAATGTAGTTCTAATTTCATCAGTGATCTTTTTGTCAGAGAAGTTGTTCTTTGTCGATTAGGCAATTGTACATATGAGTGTTAGTTGACAGATAGAGACGAAGAGGCGATGTTGGTCGATATACAGAGACGAAGAGGCAATCTTTTGAGTGTTGTATGATGAATGGGGACGACGAGACGATATTCTGGTCTGATTGTTGAATGGAGCCGATGAGGCGATCTCTGGATTGAGTGTCGATTCTTAAGTGTGGGTGACAAGGCAGTCTTTCACTTCGAGTGTTAGTTGCTTTTGTAAGCTGGTGGAGAGCAGGGTCGACGAAGCGATATGCCTTTGTGAGCTGGTAGAGCATGGTAAACGAGGTCATTTGCCTTTGTGAGCTGGTGGAGATGGGTCGACGAGGCGATCTTAAGATGACAAAGAGCATGGAGTGTGGTCGACGACGCGATATTAAGTTGAGAGAGAGCATGGAGCATGGTCGAAAACCCGATCTTGAGATTAAAGAGAGCGTGGAGCGTGGTTGATGACGCGATCTTTAGTTGAGAGAGAGCATGGAGCGTGGTCGACGACCAGGTCTTGTGTTGATAAGAGCATGGAGCGTGATTGATGATGCAATATTTAGTTGAGAGAGAGCATGGAGTGTGGTCGACGATGCAATCTTTAGTTGAGAGAGAGTGTGGTCGATGACCCGGTCTTGAGTTGAGAGAGAGCATGGAGCGTGGTCGATGATGCGATCTTTCATTGAGAGAGAGCATGGAGCATGGTCGACAACCCAATCGTGAGTTGAGAGAGAGCGTGGAGCGTAGTCGATGATGCGATCTTTAGTTGAGAGAGAACATGGAGCGTGGTCGACAACGCGATCTTTAGTTGAGAGAGAGCATGAAGCGTGGTCGACGACCCAGTCTTGAGTTGAGAAAAGTATGGAGCATGGTCGATGACCCGGTCTTGAATGTTCTTCGATCATCTATCCCTAATTTATGCTTGGTTTGATCAGTTTGAATAGTAGTCACGATGTTGTCTAAGAGATTCTGGTCTCCCCTTTTTTTTTATGGGGTTGTAGCTCTATTTATAGAAACTGAAATGGACTGTGCTAGGGTCCCGTGATGAACAGAACACAAAGATCCACACGTTTCTCCTCCGGGTAATGCCCGTCCGACTCGGCTTTGGGTCATCGGATTTGGATATGTGCTGGATTTCTTTATCTTGAAGATTCAAAGGTTGGATTCTTGATGGGCCTTTGAAGGGGTGCAAACCCGGGCCTAACAACAAAGCCCGCTGATATTCCGCAGATGGTGTAGAATTTCGAGCCTAAAAGCTTTAAAAGCAAATGAACTAAACCAAGGATCACAACCTAATCCGATACTAGACGCCGGCTGAAGGAAGGCGATGATAAATCTTGAGACATATATGCTTAACAAAACCTGCATCTAGCCACATGAAAAAAGCAATAAGCAAATAACTAACTCAACGCATAGGACCTATAGCTTGAGGCAACATATGCAACGAAGATATCTCACCTCAACCTTCAGTGGCTCTGTAGAAAATGAGTCATGGCCGACATGCATCCTACTCTAAGACAGACGTATGAGCTAACAAAGGGACGCCAGCTCTATACGGATACCGCATGTGAAATAGAGTTGCCGAAAGATAGAGCAGTAGATCTCTAGAAACTGTAAACTACGACCACCTTGATCAAACCCACCAGAGTAGATCCACCACTTAGAGACATCCACCAGTCATATCGTCGTGAGGTCGCCGTACTGCTTGGAGAAAATCACTTCAGGACCGACTGAATAGAAACTAAGAACTCTGTAGAGACGACACAATAGCTAAGGACAATAGAAAAAAGAACAACGGACATGAGACGATGACGCCAGCGTGCAGCCTACGTCCTGAGAGTAAATTAGGGAGAGTCGTGACACATGCGAATTCAAAACGGCAATGATTCAAAGTCACAATTAAAAAGAAAAAGAAAATTAGGCCACGTTTTTAAAATTTTTCTTTTAAAAATAAGAAATAACATTTTATATTGCATTCTAATGTTTTGGTTTTGGAAAGTTTTTATTATTAGAACAAATCACCTATATTAACTTCATAATTCTATATTCAATATATATAGAAGAAAATTTGGTTCAAAAATTCGATTTGATGAGTTTGTTAAATAATTTTGTACGTATAAAATGAATAGATATTTTACTTTATAATATCTATGTTCTTCTTTTGTATTAGTATTATAGATTTTTATGATAAAAGTTATCTTTTAAAGTTTTGCTCCAAGCTTCAATATGTATTCGCAGGTCACTCATTACAAGTAATTAGAGTTCATATTAATAATGACCGAGAGATGCTTAATCTAGAGTTTTTTATGTGATATGTAACAATGTAGAAATTGGAATGAATTATTTGAGACGGTCAAAACAATTCTCGAGCCAATAAATAAAATAAAAGTGAAACCACATGGCACGATCGAGTTGACTTTAAACATCTACGCATTATATTGTATAAATATCAACACATAGTTCTCATATCTATATCTTATAGAAAGTTCAAAACACATCAACGATGTCTAGAAACAGGCAATTTCTTAATTTCTAATACCAATTCCACTCAAATTTATACAATGTATGTGTACGTAACAGTTTGGTTATTATATTACAGATTAGATGGCAAAATCGTAATTATCACCGGTGGAGCCAGCGGCATAGGAGCTGAATCCGTCAAGTTATTCACGGAACAAGGTGCTATTGTCGTTATCGTTGACGTACAAGACGAGCTTGGTCAAAACGTCGTCGTTTCAGTAGGAGAAGACAAAGCTAGTTACTATCACTGTGATGTTACAAACGAGACGGAAGTAGAAAACGCCGTTAAGTTTACCGTTAAAAAACACGGAAAACTCGACGTTTTGTTTAGTAATGCCGGTGTTATAGAGCCGTTTGCGAGTATTCTTGACTTAAATCTCGACGTTTTAGACCGAACGGTCGCTGTTAATCTCCGTGGTGCAGCTGCATTCATCAAACATGCGGCACGTGCCATGGTGGAGAATGGCACGCGTGGCTCTATCGTTTGCACCACTAGCGTCGCGGCTGAGATCTCTGGGACTGCACCACATGGGTAATTTCATAATTCTACAAGAAAAAAATAAAATTTTGACTTTAGAACAATTTATAATATATTTTGTTAGATCGTGATAGACAAACTTGAATACTATTACTTGCATAGAATGATCATGCTACGACCATTATTAGATTTTTTCTTCTTAATCTAAAAAAAATACCAAAAACATCCAAAAAAAAACTTTTAAAGGTTTAGAATTTACATTTATGAGTTTGAATTATTATATGAGTTTAGATTCCAACTCATATAGTTTAGTTTTATGTGTTTAAAATTTGGGTTTAAAGTTTGACATTTAGTTTTAGGTTTGCAAATGTTTTTGGAAAATAATTTCTAATAGTATTGTAGCAAATAAAATTAGTAATGGTCAAAGGTTTATTTATGTATATTTTTCATCCGAGTCAGACTATTACTAATTGAAAATTTTCAGATTATATGGATTGATCATGGATTAAATTTTATCGATGTAATGCTGGAAAAAACACAAAAATTGTTGTATTTTTGAGTATTATTATTCAATTGTGTGATGTTTTTTACAGCTACACAATGTCTAAACATGGACTAGTAGGTTTGATCAAATCAGCTTCTGGTGGTTTAGGAAAATACGGTATAAGAGTAAACGGCGTTGCTCCGTTTGGAGTCGCAACACCGTTAGTTTGCAACAGTTACAATATAGAACCAAACGTAGTGGAAGAGAACACCTCATCTTCAGCAAATTTAAAAGGCATTGTGTTGAAAGCTCGTCATGTAGCAGAAGCTGCTCTGTTTCTTGCTTCGGATGAGTCGGCTTACATTAGCGGACAGAATCTGGTCGTTGACGGTGGCTACACGGTGGTTAAGTCTTAGTTACTATAACTAGGCCTTGAACATCCCACGATGAAGATTTATTCTAAATTATTTGAGTCAAAAGTTGACTTTAAAAAAAATGTAAAGACATGGGGATTGAGAAAGTTTTCTGAGGTTGCAATTCTCCTTGAAATGTGGAATGTTGTATTTTAAAAAGGAAACATATATTATCTAATAAATTACACATCTCAATGATAATATTTTAAACAATTTTGTTATACAACTTTGTTGAACATTTTTTAAAAATATTTAATTATATAACTTATATGATTAGATAGTGTGAGTTCATGGGCCTTTGTATACGGTTTTGGAGCTTCTATATATATTGTACTTTTGGGTTTTGATATATTTATATGGCCATTTTCCTCTTTTATTTGGATTTATTTATTAAGGTAATTGTTCAATGAAACTATTTTGAACAGAAAAATTAGGATTCCGACCGTTCATCTCATATTTTAGTATTAGAAGAAAAAAAAACTTAGATTTTCTAATTTTAAAATATATATATTTTTATATTATGGATCCAAAACACAAACACAAGTAAATTGATGATTTGTATTGTTGGACTGAGTATTCGGCCGTAGTTTAGGTAGAATTGAATCTAATATATGCATGATTTCATATCAAGATGAAAGGGCCCAAACATTTTCAGCCAATCAACGATATGAGACAAAAAGAGGAAGAAAATTTGACAAGATTGAAATCCATTTTCAGCTTGGTCCACATATCCGATCACTTCGAAAACGCTAAATATTGAATTAGACCGACTTCTAAACTTATATAAAAGGAACGTGGAGTTACAAAAACCTAATAATAGTTACAAAAGGCAAAAAAAAAAAAAAATAAGACCCGAAATAACATTTTTGTGGTTATAACCAAGAAACTAGACTGTAGTGAGTCATTTAACTAGAAGACTTTGACACTTTTTACGCATATGATGCGCGAGTAGGATATCTCAGATGTTGCGGTCAATTTTCTTGAAGAAGACCAAAGATGGAGAAGCAAGACCGGAATGGAAGCGAGCATTTCTTTCCTTCCATAACCAATAGATCGTGCATTAAACTGCTAATCTTTTAAGGAGTAGGGATGTACCTTACGATTGGCCAGACATCCAAGTCATAAGGGAGGCCAAGTGGCAAAAGTGTTGTCCTGTGTGAGTAGAGAGGAGAGAACTTTGGTCCAAATCTCAAATGAAACACTATAGAGAAGGAAAAGATGATCCCTAGATTTCGGGTGGGTGTTACAAAATATGCACAAACTAGAAGGGGATAAACCCAAATTATATAGCCTTGTCTTCAAGGGCAGACAATCATAGTTGGTAACCCAAAACATGAACACATGACAAGGCACAACAAGCTTAAACCAAATTGATTTAGCCCACGTGACTGAAAAGCTACGAGGCCTTATCGATTCTCACGTTTTGGCAAAAGAGAAGGAGAAGTCCTTCTTACCAATAGTTCCACAATAATAGCAGTCCATGCCTTTAGAAAATTCAGAGAACCGAAGCTTGATTGAGAGAATCGATGAGAAGAGTAAGAGCCGGTAGCCGTGGACGGCGAGCATGGATTTTCCAAATAGAATTGGAAATAGCATCAATAACTTTTGATTCAAGAGGAATACACATAATAGTTGAACCAAGAGTACTAACTTTATCAATGAAATGGCCAATACGAATCCAATCATCAAACCAATAAGAAATTTTTTTCCATTGACAAGACCTTTAAGGAAACATCTAGAAAGAGGGCGTAAATGAAACAAGGATCACCATATCCAAGATGATGACCAAAAAATGTTTTCTCTCAACACATGCATATTACACCAAGCTACGTAAACGGACCTTAATTTCGTAAATAATAGGAAAATAAGTTTAAGATTAAGCACCTTATTCCAAATGGTGAAATTACGGAGACCCAAAACCGCCTTCATTCTTAGGCAAGCAAACTGTCTTCCAAGCGATTTTAGCTTTCCTGCCATGACCCAGAAAAACCTGAGCAAATGAATCTATTACACATAGCCTCGATTTCCTTTAAATAACCTTTAGGGTGAGAGAACGCAAAGTACCAAAAGTTTATCAGACTAAAGATGACTGAACGTAATAGTTGGAGCCTACCAGAAAAAGAAAGGAGTTTGGTGGACCAAGCATTAAACCTAGCAGACATCTTATCAATAAGAGGAGAGTAATCACTTTTCCTCAATTTTCGATGGAGAAGAGGAAGGCTGAGGTATCGAATTGGCAGAGAACAAGGGAATAACCATAACTTGATAATTGGTTTAAGAGTGTCGTATTTAGACCCACTCGGGCTTATGTTGATTCGTGGATAGCCTGAGATATGCTCAAATTTCAGCAAAAAATGTGTGATACATAGATATCGCCATTAACAATAACAAAGAAGCTGGTTGTTTTAATGCATTGTTTTATCAAGTTAATGAAGAGGTGGGAATGTTGAAGCTTGAAGGGTTTTGGTTAAAAAATCTCAGCTTACTGAGTCAAAGGCTTTCTTTAAGTCCACCTTAAGAGCACCATATGGAGATATTGATTTGCAGTTAAAAACCTTGAACCAATTCAGTCTCTAATATAACGTTTTCAACTAGAAGGCGTCCTTTAACAAAAGCGAATTAATTGGCCGAGATCATATGAGGAAGAACCTTCTCCATACGATTAGAGATAATCTTGGAGATTATTTTGTAAGTGACATTGCAACAAAAGATGGCCTGGTAATCACTTAACCTATCAATACCTATTTTTTTTTTTTTTTTGAATTAGCGATATAGCAGTCACGTTCCACTGAGATAAGAGCTTTCTGGAAGATAAGAACTCCTTTATCGCACATATTAATTAGGGCCCGTAATTCTCCATGTATTTTTGTAAAATTAACTAATGTATCAATCAGGGTCCGGAACCCGATTATACGGAAGGGATTTGATCATATAAATGATTTCCTCATCAGTTACATTAGTACTCAACATATGAACAAAGAGAAGGTTATCAATAGATGCAAAATCTGCAAATGACAAAGAAGGAAGCGAAAAACCAAGAATGCTTTCAATATACTCCACAGAATGAGCTGCCAAATCATAGTTCGAATTTATGCGTTGTCCATTAGGTTTGATAAGATAAGGGATGCAGTTAGTTGTATTTCTTAGGGCTAGGCGTTTGGATATCCAAATCCGATCGGGTTTAGATTTTTGGATTTTCAACTATAGGATCCATTCAGATATTTTAGGACTTCGGATCAGATTCGGTTTGGTTATCCTTAGGTTCGGTTCAGTTTGGGTTGGGTTTTGGATTTTCGGGTATTTAGTTCGGTTTCTGATTTTTGGATTGAAATCGGATATAAATATCTAAAATGATCCGAAATATCCAAAATGAAAAAATCACTATCCGAAATAAATAAAAAAACACTATCCAAAATATCCTAAATAAAAAAATAAAATCAGACCAGATACAAAAGAAAATAAGGAAAACTTTCTGTCTCCAACTTCAAATCTCCAATCCTTAATCTTCTCCATGATGAGTATGAGTTTCATACTTTGAAAATTAAAAAAAAAAAAAAAGAATGTTATACTGAAACATAAAGATATAAAAAAAACATAGAAAAAAAAATTGAACTTATAAAATATTTGATGATTAGTGTGAATGTGTGATTTCACAAAAAGAAAAAAAAACGAAGGATGAGATTAATCGACAAAGCCGTCTAATGTTAGAAACTTTGAAATCTATTAGGATTATTAGGTTCAGTTATTTCGGACATCCGAACCCAATAAATATAATATCTATTCAGATATTTTACTCAATCCGAACCCGATTTTTTGGATCAGTTTTTGGTTCGGATTTCGGATATTATGTCCAGCCCTAGTATTTCTAGCACGATTGGTCTGGTGAAAGAAATTAGTACTAGCATCTTCTGAAGTGAACCATCTAATCCGAGATCTCTGAAGAAAAAACTTTTCTTCTTCTTGTGAAAGAACTAGCCATTATTTATGAGAAATGTTTTCCGCATAAACAGCTGACCGAGACAAAGAACAGAAAACAGCAGACAGGCAGGAAAGAAGAGGGGAATTAGCTTCCTTGACGCGGGCTACAATGTCATAATATAGGCTATTGTTCATTTTTTAAATACATGCTTTAATAGTTTAAGTTTCCTAGCAAGGACAAACTGAGAGGTGCCCAAAATTACAAAAGAATGCCAAGCTTCAATGATGGTACGTTTAAACTTCTAATGATCCATAAGAAAGTGGAAAAACTTAAACGACTTCTTGGTATGGTGAGGCTGACTAAGATAAAGAAGAGGTGGAGAGTGGTTTGAAAGATCAGGTTCCAGAAAGTATGCATACGACAAGGGCATAGCCGATAACCAACTATCATTATAAAGATTATGCCTACCTTCTTAGTGATAGGATTATCCTCCTGATTGTTACACCAAATGTGGAAAACCCCCTTAATAGACAAGTCACAAAACTCCGAGGAGAAGAGACAAGCCCGAAAGTCGTACATACCTCTCGATGTCCTTGTGCTACCGACAAAGTGATACGATGGATTAAGAGAGTTATTAAAATCACCTTAAATAACCCAAGGTAGCATGCAAAAGAGTGATCCAACGAAAGTTGTAAAATCTCATGTCATAAGAGGCGCCTATCTTCCTTGCAAATACAAGCATGGACAAAGGACATAACCACTAAGAGACGGGAGTGCTGAATCTCGACAATACATGTTATCATCTGTCGAGACTTTGGGTGAATGTGAAGATTAAATAAAGGAAGCCAAACCAATAAAATACGACCATTAACTGTATACTCATAATTAGCTTATAGGTTCTAACTACGAAACATAGACCGGGCAAGACGAAGGGCCTTAGAATACTTGACCCTTTATTCTATAATACCATCAAAAAGAGACTGATATTGATGCAACCAAGATCTAAGAAGCTTACGCTTAATACTCCGATTAATACCCCTAACGTTCCAACAAAATGCAAAAGTCCCCTTCATCATCATTTTCGGGGATGGTGTTTGATGTTATTTCTCATAGACGCCTTTTGTAACTTTTTCTGATTCTTAGTAAGAACCATTGTGAATTTTGGCTGATCTTCAGGGTTATCATCATCATCCGAGAAATTACCCGCAAAAGTAGAGTCTTCAACCGAGCTTGAAGAAGACGAGGAGATAATGGATTTTTTAGCCTTAGCTTTAGCCTTAGACTTTGGAGGGGAATCCGAGATTGACTTGGAAGAAGTAGCCAAATCAATAATAATAAAATCTTTACCATTTTTATTATCACCCGAAGGAGGTTTAGACCGAGATCTGGATCTGGCCTTTCGTAATTTTTTCCTGAGAGGCGAGAAAAGCAGAGTCAGAAGTGGCTGACCGATGGGAGTTCTGCTGAGGGCAGGATTCTAGAGGGTCTATTCGAGAGTTACAATGCTGACAAAAGACATGAGCACTTGGGAAACGGTTAATCGAGTGACCCATCTCATTACAATGACTACAATTGGAAGGAAGCCACGAGCACCTAACATTAATTCGGTGAAATTCTCCTTATTTAAATTGAAAATTACCGACTTATAGAATAGGAGAAAAAGGGTTTATGATAGTAAAGGTCCAAGCAACTTTCAGATCCGCCGTCGAGCCGGTTGCAGGATGGAGACGGTTAAGATGTTCCATTAAGCTTGCAACATACTGTAAACCATATTCATTAAATAACTGTGGGGGAACTCCTTTAAATTCCAACCAGATAAGTACCTCCTTGAGTTCCAGCATTTTTGGCGAAAGCCCTGGCTTCCAAGTTGCGACAAAAAGGTATGCCTTCAATATGCCAAATACCCTGAGACAATACCCTTTGTCGAGTAGCAGCTGAAGGGATCCAAATTAAGACTGTTTTCGGGTCCATACGAGAGACTGAAATATCATTACGGTTCCTGCTCTAGATAGCGTTGGAAATCGTGAATAGAGCGCTTTGTGAAGGGAAATTCCCATGGAATTGGCTAATAACAAACTCCTCTTAGCGATTCTCAATTTGTTTTATGACTGCATTCACGATTTGAACATACAGTTCATCGGAATCAAGAACAAAGGGAGAACCTTTCTCACCATTTTAGGGGAATAGCCTACTAGAAGATCCTTTGAGGAAGGTTTACCAGAGGTAGCATCATTAAGATGGCCAGAGGCACAAGCTTTATCCAAGGCAGCAATTGAACCCGAGAGACTTAGGTCAATAGTTCGAGAAGAAGCGGGAGACGAGGGATGAGATGGTGACATAATGAGAACCAATGGGGAGGGGGGTTGAGCTTGACTGATTTGGGCATTTTGAGAGTGAGATGGGTGACCGCCACCAAGATAGGCGACGGTAGATTGCCGGAAAAGAGGGCCTTGGAGCAATCAGAATCGCCAAGGTTAAAAGAGAGAGAAAAAGGCGTTTAACAATATCCGATTTTAAATCAAAATTAAAATTGATTAATTTAAACTTAGGGGGTGTATTGGAATAAAGATTTGAGGTTATTTGTGTTTTAGTGAGTTTATAGATGATTTTAGGTGAATTGTGGAATTTCATGTGATTTGTTATAAAAAAATTTATGCATTCTCACCTAAAATCATGGGATTTGAAACCTTATATTTTTAACTCAAAAATTCTATTGGGGAAGTGGCCTTAGCCTAGCGGCATTCATAAGTCCACATGAGGCAGGTAGTACCACCTCACCCGGGATCGAGTCCCCGTGCCTATGATAGTGTAGGAATTGTCTGCTATTATGCAGAAACTGGCTATTGGACCGGCCTGTTGTGGCCCAAATGGTGACAAAAAAAACTCAGAAATTCCACTAAAATATACCCTAAAGTCACTAGAAATCTGCTACTTGAACTATTTTCAATAACATTGGATTTCATAAGACTTTTTAAAAATCTTATTTGAATAACAGTGGATTCTTTAACACTTTTAAAATTTTTTGTTTCAATAACATTGGATTTGTTATTTTAATACAGATAACTCCAAATTCTACATTGAATACACCTCCTTAGACTAATTAAAACTTAATCCTTTTATTAAGGACAAAAGACCCAAAATAAAACTTTTAAATTCAAAATTACCTGGAAAAACCTTTGGTCACCAACATCATGAACCTCTATAACTCCAAAAACCACCAAAGAGTTAAAGCCTGAAATACTTAAGGAGGGGAAAAATCTTGGATTATGAAGGTGAGACAGGGGATGAAAGACTCACCCAGCTAGAGAAAACACATCGGCCAAGAAAAATACGTTAACACCTCACCCTTAGCGGCACCAAAGAACCACCTGGCTAGCCACTACTAACACATGAACCTGACCTACGCAAGATACTCATCTACTACACAGAATCGACGAGTCATCGCACTAACAAGGAGGGAGGACCAAGAGATTACGAGCCAGCGAGATAACAGACGCACCACGACTCTATGAAAACACATAAGCGTGGACACATCCGAGACCACTAGAACCACCGATGATGAAGAGGGGAGGAAACCAAACCATGAAACCGAACTACCTCGAAAAATCACCAGTAAATCACCACAAGAAAAAAAATGGCAGAGCCACAAAGGCGAGATTAAACGGGAGGAGGCAATGCTAGACTGAGCTAACGCCGCCTCCAACAATAAGAGCAACTAAATTTAGACTCTAAAAAAAATCAAAGAAAAACCCTAACAAACGATTGTTTTCAATATGCTTCTTTAGTCTATTATTTGAAATAACTTATGAAGGAAAAATGTGATATGAAACTAGTTTTAAAAAACTAAATTTCGATGGTTCGATTCATATTACATATAACATATATGATAAAATGTCAAACAAATCTATATGTGTCAGTTTGATACATTTCGCAATAGGTTATATATATATATATATATTTTTTTTTTATATAAATGTAAATTATCATTGAAAAATGAAGGATTACATCAGCTTGTTAAAACTAAGGCAAACTATTAAAGGCCCAATAAAATTAAAAAGCCACTAAAACCTTTTATTCTCTTTATAAAAGAGAAAAATCTGGGCCAAAGCCCACCAAACAGACAAACCCAACAATCTGGGCCTGAAACCTAATCCCTAGAAACCCAAACCCAAATGCAAAGCAAAAAAACTTAAGTTTAGCCAAAAGGGACCCTTGCCGCCGTCGCAACCCAACCCCGCCGTCGTCCGCCGCTGATGACTACTAAGCCGGAGAAAAACCACCCATGAGAACGCGAGCCGGCCGCCCTCAAAACCGCCGCGATCTAGAGCACGTAGAACTGCCGTCGTTCGCCGGATCTCACTACCAGAAAACCACCTTAAGCAGTTGGCCACCAAGGACCACCTCGCCGGCTGACAAGACCGGGGGTCCCACTTGTGCCTAACACCACTGAAGAAGAAGCCAGAAATGCGAGAAAGGAGAAATGGAGAAGGAACTTTACCGAGAACCAACTCCGAGGACTCCAAGCGGAAGCAAAAACTGGTGGCTAGGACCACCGGTCACCGAGGAGGGTGAAGAAACCACGGGGAGAGAGAGAACCAAGGGACCAACCACCGGTGATGGAGAAGCCAGATTCGGAGCCAGCTCGTCCACCGCCGAGATCCAAGGAAGAGGAAGACCACAGGGCCGCCGGAAGGATGAGCCACGAGACCTTCCGCCTTGAAGCTTCCAGTCGTCACCGGAAACTGAAGACGCTCCTGAGAAGGAGCCGCTACTCATGCCCGCCGGATGCTTCTGATGGGAGATCTGGGAAAGGACCGGCGCTAGTGCCGGCGCCGGCGGTTACGCGGTGCAAGAGAAGAGAACAGAAGAGAAAGCTTAGGGGAGTCTCCGCCTCTCTCTTCTGATTGGGGAGATCTCTGAAAAAATTTCAGAGAAAACACCAAACGGAGAAAAAATAAGAGAGAGGTTTGATCCTCCAATAGGTCATATTTTTCATAAACTATGAAGGAGCAATTTGCAAAACCAACATATGACAAATAAAATTTCTAAACTCGTGTCCACAAATAATTGCGATTGTGCAAGCTGCACCTACAAACAGTATTATGTATTAAGACTTTTAAAAATTATATATATATATATATATATATATATAT
>OVBE01005743.1:0-21131 GCA_900406425.1 Iberis pinnata
GATTTAGGCTGTTGTGAAATTGAGGAAACATGAAAATATAAAACATCTTAAAGTTTGAAAGTAACTCAGAACACTTCATATAACTCAAAATCACAAGAAAAACTTTATGCACAAAAACTTCAAAACTTGATTGTTTTGCACACCTATGNAATATAGAACATCTAAAAGTTTGTTCTAGTCACTCAGAACACTTCATATAACCTAAAATCCCAAGAAATACTATATGCACAACCCATGTCTATATAAAAAACAATGATGTACCAGTTGTGCGTAGTAATACTAGTTGTATCATTGCAGTACTACTACTATGTTGTACCATGATATTTATTTTGAAATTTTGTTGTACGCAGTTGTATGATTACAAATATTAAGGTATAACAACTTATAAGTTTATATTTATTGTATTATTTGAGTTTTTTGTTCTTCATTACAAACAACTTATAAGTAAAAAAAAAATTACAATTGAGCTGAAGCTAAACTAGGGACTTGAAATCCCCTATTTTATTGATAAAAGCCAATGAAACTGTCACCGACTTTATCATGGAATCTATCAGAGCCTGGTTTCCCGTGCCAGTCGGCAATAACAGAAATTCACATCAACTTAGGACCATTGACATGCACCTGCAAAGAAAAGACGGTGGAGGAGAGAAAAAATCGGTCCTCAAACCGCCGCAGATATTCGAGGAGAAAATGTAGAGCGCCTCGCAAGAAGAAGGAGATCTAAAGACCTATCGGAGTCGGTTTAGTGCCTTCTATTAGGAAGTACGTTTTCAAGCGAGTTTCTTCTTGTTGGAGCCCCCTGCTCTTCCAAATTTGTAGATCTAGCCTGAGAAAACGACTAAAGTTCACCTACAACTCTCTGTCTTCCTAGGTTTTGCAACACCATGGTAGAGCTCCGCCATAAACACCAAGCGGTGCTTTCTTCATCCGCCCTTCGGTGATTTGAATACTAAGGTCTGCAGCAGTTCAAGGAAAAGATTTTGGATAAGGGCAAGACACGAGGAGACTTACCGGCGCTAGACTCACCGGTAAGCCTCAGTCTCGATGCATGGGCCTTATGCTCAGAGGAATATTCTGGTGGCTCTCCTCGTCTTCCTTTTTTGTCTCAGTCAAAAATATAGAAAATCTGTAGATCTAGCACCACAGAAAATCATATTGATAACACTTCACCATAGCACGGTTTCCCTAAATGCTATCATAGACGTTTTCCAGTTTTATGGGTCATCTATAATAGCACATAAAGGAAGCTATTCTATAATTTCACTTAAAAGGAACCGAAATTGTGTTTGTTCAGACCAAAATTTCCCAATTACCCATTATAACATCAAATTTGTTTTATTAGTTTGTGTATTTGGCTCTGTAAACAAAAATATTAAAATCATATTTATTTTATAGCACTCCGCAACAGCACTGAATTATGAACTACTATTGTAGAAATGATAAAATTTTTGGTACTTTATATAGCAAGAAAAACACGATGTAATAGATTTTCATCAAATACAAAAAACACCGCGTTTTAATAAATACAAAATTTCGCATATTAAACCAACACTTAGCCAAATTTTGGACATAAATTTTCAGTTCCCTCTTATGTTTTTTTTTCCTTTCAACAAAATTTCAGCTCCCTCTTATTGTTTATTTCACAACGAAGANTTCGCATATTAAACCAACACTTAGCCAAATTTTGGACATAAATTTTCAGTTCCCTCTTATGTTTTTTTTCCTTTCAACAAAATTTCAGCTCCCTCTTATTGTTTATTTCACAACGAAGAATCTGAGTGGATCTCAATCAAATCAAGACTCTAGTTCTAATCTAAATTTCAATGCCAGATCTTAGTCGAAACTCTAACAAATGAATCCTTCCAATTCGATGATATATCTAAACATTTGAAGTAAGGGTGACACGTGGCAGCTGTAGAGTGGAGAAGTTGGAATCTGTTTTAACAGATTAACGGATTTGAAACAGAGCAAAAACAGAGGATTTGTATATTAAGAGATTCAATCATTCATTTCATGTAATCTTGATCATTTTTTTTTTTTTTGAATGAATTCTCTTTCTCAATATATCTTTGAGTTCTTTGTAATCTGCTTCATCAATCTAAGAGTTGTTTCTCAAGTTCATACTCTTTGTTGGTGAGTTAATTGAATTGGTGTTTGTTAAGAACATTGATTCATAATTTATTGTGTTGATCTGTATTTAGTGTGTATCAAAGGTATCAGAGCTTTCAGATATCCTCAGAATCCATGTCCATCATTGAAACAAGAGCTCAAGCATCACGAAAAGAAGCAATGGCGAAAGAAACAGAAGAATCAATCGGATCAAAAGTTATGTTGCTTGAAGCTTCCATTGCAGCTTAGAGTGAACTAATTACGAAACAATTTGCAGATCAAGATGCAAGATTTGAACAAACTATTTCAGAACTTCTCGAAGCATTTAGACTCAAACAATCGCATCATACAAATCAAGAAACATGAAGAAATCATCGTCCAAATTCACCTCCAAATGCGAATCGCAATATACGAGTACATAATTCTAATCATTTCTCTGGAATTACTAGATTAGGACGCGTTGATTTTCCTAGATTTAATGGTGACAAGGTCAAAGAATGGTTGTTCAAAGCTGAAACATTCTTTACAATCGATCTCACACCTGATGAATCCAAAATAGATATTGCAGCAATGCATTTTGATGATGATGCAGCTACTTGGCATCAATCTTTGATGCAGAATGATGAGGGTGTTGCACACTATTTTGATTGGTATGAATATAAACGGTTGCTTAAAGAAAGGTTTGCTGAAAGATTGGATGATCCAATAGCTGAGTTGAAACAGTTACAAGAAACATATGGGATAATGGAGTATCATGGCCGATTTGAACAGATAAAAACAAGATTAAATCTCTCAGAAGCATATTTAGTTAGTGCTTATCTTGCAGGATTGTGTAATGACACTCAAATGCACATTAGAATGTTCCAACCTCATTCTGTTAGGCAATGTTTTTTGTTGGGCAGACTATATGAAAAGGCACACCCCAAGAAACAAGTTTCTTCAGGATGGAATTCTTCTAGTACTAAACCTGCTTATAATGCAAACAGTAAGGGGATTCTTGGAAAAAGAAGGAATCAGGACTTCAAGTCTGACATTAAACAACCAAGTGGCAATAGAGAACCAAGACCATTTTTATCAAAAGAAGAGATGAGTGAAAGACGTTCAAAAGGTTTATGTTATTGGTGTGATGAGAAGTTTACACCATAACATTATGTTCAAAAACAAAACAAAAAAACTGTATTCATTGAATACAGGTGAAGAGGATGACTCTAATGGAGAAGGAATAGAATCTGAATCAGACAGTGATATTGCACAAATATCAGTTAATGCAGTAGAAGGAATTTCTGATTACAATACAATGAGGATTAGAGGCACTTATGGGAAGATATTGTTGTATATCTTGGTAGAATCTGGTTCAACTCATAACTTTGTTGATTGCAAAATTGCAGACAAATTGGGTTGTAAAGTTGATTCAGCTGGTTTAACTAGAGTTGTTGTGGCAGATGGTAGGAAATTGGGAGTAAAGGGAATTGATGAATTACAATGGCAATTTCAAGGCAACCAATTTTCTTCTGAGTTCATGGTTATACCTTTGGGGGGTTGTGATATGGTACTTGGAATTCAATGGTTACAAACATTAGGTCCAATTACTTGGGACTTCAAGAAACTTGAAATGCAATTTAGGTGGAATAATCACAAAGTGGTACTTCATGGTATTAAGCAAGGTTCAATTCGTGAAGTTAAGGCAAATAAAATCAGACTACACCAGAATGATGCTCAAATTTCAATGCTCTATACAATGGAAATATCTTCAGAAGAGACAATTACCTTGTGTTCAGTAGCACTTACAGCTGAAGCAAATGAAGAACAACCTGCAATTGACAGTTTGATAGCACAATTTCAAGATATTTTTGAAGAGCCAACAGCTTTACCTCCTTTCAGCGACAATCATAACCACAAAATTCCATTCTTAGAAGACTCAAATCCAATAAACCAGCGTCCTTACCGTTATGCAGTTCATCAGAAGAACGAGATTGATAAAATGGTGCAAGATTTGTTAGACAATGGAACAATCCAAAACAGTTCAAGTTCTTATGCTACACCAATGGTTTTGGTTAAGAAGAAGGATGGTACTTGGCGTTTATGTGTTGATTACAGAGGACTTAATAACATGACTGTGAAGGATAGATTCCCAATTCCACTTATTGAAGACTTAATGGATGGATTGGGAGGTTCATAGATTTATTCCAAGATTGACTTAAGAGTAGGCTATCATCATGTTAGAATGGATCCACAAGACATTCACAAAACTGCTTTTAAAACTCACAGTGGCAACTATGAGTACCTAGTGATGCCTTCTGGCCTTACTAATGCTCCAGCCACATTCCAGCATTTGATGAATACAGTTTTCAAAAAGTTTTTGAGAAAATTTGTTCTCATCTTTTTGATGATATTTTGATCTATAGTCCTTCAATGGAAGATCATCTGCATCATTTGGCAGAAGTGTTTGAAGCCATGAGATGTAATCAATTGTTTGATAAAATAAGCAAATGTGCTTTTGCAACAAGAAGGGTTGAGTATTTGGGACATTTCATTGAGGAAAAAGGCATATCAACAGATCCTAGCAAGATAAAGGTAGTGGCTGAATGGCCTCAACCTAAGAATGTTAAACAATTGCGAGGATTTTTGGGATTGGCTGGCTATTATAGAAGGTTTGTTAGGGGTTTTGGTTCAATAGCTAAACCATTAAAAGACTTAACAAAGCGTGATGCATTTGACTGGACAACTGATGCAGAATCTGCATTTCAAACTCTGAAGTCAGCTATGTGTGAAGCTCCTGTCTTGGCTTTACCTCTCTTTGATAAACCATTTGTGGTTGAGACTGATGTTTGTGACAATGGCATTGGGGCATTCTTGATGCAGGAGGATCATCCTTTAGCTTACATTAGTAGGCATCTCAAAGGGAAACAACTACACCTCTCCATTTATGAAAAAGAACTGTTAGATGTGGTCTTCGCTTTACAGAAGTGGAAACATTATTTGCTTATGGGACATTTTGTGATAAAGACTGATCAACGCAGCCTTAAGTACTTGTTAGAGCAAAGGTTGAACACACCTATTCAGCAACAGTGGCTACCTAAACTTCTGGAGTTTGATTATGAGATACAATATAAGCAAGGCAAGGAGAATTTAGCTGATGATGCCTTGTCCAGGGTTGAAGGGTCTGAAATATTACATATGGCCTTAACAGTGTTGGAGTGTGATCTTTTACAGCAAATACAAGTGGGTTATACCCAAGATGCAAACTTAAAATAGATAATTGAAGAGGTACAACATTCTCCAGCACTGCATAAACATTTCAGCTGGTCTCAAGATATTCTGAGAAGGAAGGGTAAGATTGTGGTGCCTAATGATTCAAATATCAAAGACAAACTTCTCCATTGGCTACATAGTTCTGTTGTGGGTGGTCATTCTGGAAGAGATGTAACTTTACATAGAGTAAAGAGCTTGTTCTATTGGAAAGGTATGGCAAAGGATATTCAGTATTATTTGCGCAATTGCAATGTTTGTCAACAATGCAAGTATGAAACAACATCTTCTCCTGGTTTGTTGAATCCATTACCTATTCCAGCTGCAATTTGGACTGAAGTTTCAATGGATTTTATTGATGGTTTGCCATTATCATTTGGCAAAAGTGTTATCTTGGTAGTAGTTGATAGGTTGAGTAAGGCTGCTCATTTCATGGCCCTTACTCATCCTTATTCTGCTTCTTCAGTGGCACAAACTTATTTGGATAATGTGTTCAAACATCATGGTTTTTCACAATCTATAGTCAGTGATAGAGATTTTGTCTTCCTTAGTGACTTTTGGCGTGAACTCTTTTCTCTACAAGGTACAGATTTGAAGTACTCTTCTGCTTATCATGCTCAAAGTGATAGACAAACATAAGTGGTTAATAGATGCTTGGAGACATACCTTCGTTGTATGTGCAGTGATAGACCTCACTTGTGGTCAAAGTGGTTACCTTTGGCAGAATATTGGTATAATACCAATTTTCATTCAGCTGCTCATACTACTCCTTTTGAGTTGGTTTATGGACAATCACCTACTGTTTATTTGCCATACTTACTTGTGAAGCTAGAGTTGAAGTGGTGGCTCAAAGTTTGCAGGAAAGAGAGCAGATGTTGTTGATTCTGCAGTTTCACCTCCTCCGTGCACAGCATAGAATGAAGCAGAATGCTGATTTACACAGGACTGAAAGAGAGTTTGACATTGGTGACTTTGTGTATGTCAAATTGCAGCCTTACAGGAAACATTATGTGGTTTTGATGCAAAATCAGAAGCTAGCTCCAAAGTTTTATGGCCCTTATAAGATCATTGACAAGTGTGGAGTTGTAGCTTACAAGCTTCAATTACCTCCTGATTCTAAAATACACCATGTGTTCCATGTTTCTCAACTGAAGATTCTAATTGGTTGTGTCCCAGTTTCAACTACTTTACCAACAGTTTTGTCTGATGTGTTGGTTAAGGAACCTGAATTGGTATTGGAGAGGAAGATGGATAAGAGACACAATGCTGCTGCTACTATGGTTCTGGTTCACTGGTTCATTGGAAGAACACACCAAGAGAAGAAGCTTCTTGGGAATTCTTATTCGATTTAATGCAGAAGTTTCCTGATTTCAAACCTTGAGGACAAGGTTGTCTAAAAGGGGATGATTTGATATAGCTAAACTTTCGAAGTAAGGGTGACACGTGGCAGCTGCAGAGTGGAGAAGTTGGAATCTGTTTTAACAATTAACGGATTCGAAATAGAGCAAAGACAGAGGATTTGTATATTAAGAGATTCAATCATTCATTTCATGTAATCTTGATCATTTTGTTGAATGAATTCTCTTTCTCAATGTATCTCTGAGTTCTTTGTAATCTGATTCATCAATCTAAGAGTTGTTTCTCAAGTTCATACTCTTTGTTGGTGAGTTAATTGAATTGGTGTTTGTTAAGAACATTGATTCATAATTCATTGTGTTGATATGTGTTTAGTGTGTATCATTCGATTGGTAAGTTTTCTTCTGCTATTTTTTTTTTCTTCAACTCCCAAAACCACGAATCTTCTTTTAATCTACAACCAACACTTTACCTAGCCAAGGTTACAATTGATGCTAAGTTTTGGTGCTTAAATTGAAGTGTGTGAAACACAAGTATTCTTCTTTTTTGAATCGTACAGGGTTCTGTGTATATTTGAAAAATCCCCTAATTTAGAGTTCATTCTTAGGTTTTGAAACTTTACGAGATCTGTTTTTATTTTCCCAAAATTTGTAAAGCTTTGATGATAATAGTCAATTTCTCGTTTCAAAAATGTAAGTCTTGTTGATGATTTGAAGCCTAGTGTGAAGAAGAAGGACGTCAATGTGAAGCCTAATGTGAAGAAGAAGAAAAACAAAGCTAATGTTGATCATGTCACTCGTGATGTTGAGAATGAGAAAGAACCTAAAATCATTGAGACTAAGATTGAGACCAAACTGGATCTGCATTTTCTATAACTTGTTTAATCAGCAAAAGGGATTGGATTATTAAGAAGATGATGATGTTTAGAGTTTGTATACAATACTGTTTGTAGTATCTAACTAGATATTTGATGATATGGGTTAATTTCTGACAATAAATAAGAAGTTTAAGCATTACTGAATGTCATGAACTACAATAGTCTCTTTATTACTGTTATATGTAGAGTATTAGGGGAATTCGAAGTTACAAAACGAGTTCATAATGTTCAAGTGGAATTCTTGTTTGATAGAGATTGGAGCAAGGATATAAAACAAAATAAAAAGGAGATCATTTTTAAGTTTAAAGAATATTTATAAAATCCTAAATTTTGACCAACCTATCAATCCTTAAATATATTAAAAACTCATTAAAAAAAAAAAATTCTTTTGTTGATATTTTTTCGGTTATTATTAATCTTATAGTGGGAAAAAAATTTACAATACCATTTCTAAATCCTAGACTCTAAACTCTAATATTAAGCAACATGTTGTTTCTTAAATATTTTAAAATCCTAAAACTTAAAATATAATAATGTATGGGTTACATTTATAATCACACTACTTTATATCATTCTTTTATAATTTTTTGATTCAAAACCCTAAACTTTCAAATTTTAGACCCTAAACTATTTATATCTCATATATAATACTAATAATATTTTTTAATTTCATTTTCTCAAAATCATATAAGATTTGGTGATGGAATATCATTGTACCTAAAACTAAGTCTTAGAGTATATGAACACATAAGTTATATTCTAGGAAGCTCTAAAGACTTAGAGTATAAAAGTTTAAGGGTTAAGGTTCTATAAAATAACATTAAGGAAAATGATTTAAGAGTATAAAAGTTTAAGGGTTAGGGTTCTATAAAATAACACTATGAAAAATGATTTAAGTACAAATTACAAATTTAACTCGAAATACAAAATTTTGATTAGACTTTGATCATATTTGAACATTCTAATTTCACAGAATAAAAAGTATATTCGTGTTATATTGTGATATTTGTATACTTATTCCGAAATTTAATTGAAATTAATATATTTATACATTCAGTTTATGCATTTAAAATTGTACTAAAATATTTGATACATTCATAGCTAGATATTAACGCTATAAAAAATGAAGAGGCTGGAATTGAAAATTTACATCGTAACTCTAAGACTTACGACGCGGCGTTTTTCTCTCTTTGTCTTTCTATTTCATTCTTTGTTTCTCTTTTTGCTCACAAATTCACAATCCTAGGGTTTTCTCCCTTCTCTTTTCTCTCTTTCTCTTTCGGTTTTGCTCACAAACACTACACACTCTCTCTTTCGATTTTGCTCACAATGGAGGTTAATTTTTTTAATTTGATCATTTATTGTTATGTTTTTGTTGTGTTTTTTGCAGATGGCGCTTCAAAGGATTCTGATGGAGTTGAGGAGGTTGCAGGCCAACCCTCTCTCACACCGCAGCGCCGATGAGTTTATACAGTCAGGAATTTGAAAGAATTTCCCTGATTTCATCGAAAACTTGAAATGTCGTTTTCTTTGTTTATCTGTTATCTCTTATAGGTCCAGTGGAAGACGACATGTTCCACTCATAAGGAGCCATAACGAGAGCAATTGGTACTCCGTATGAAGGCAGATTTTTCTTTTTTAGCTTCCACTTTCCTGCTGCTTATCCTATGCAACCACCAAAGATTAGTTCTTGTTTTTCTTAAATTAAGTGATCTGCTAGCATGTTATATGTACGGTTGCATTTTATTTGTAGGTGGCTTTCAAGAAGAAGGTGTATCATATCAACAACAATGAATGCATTTTGATTGACCTCTTGAGAGAGAAATTGAGTTCTAGCTTTACCATATCCAATGTATAAATACTTTCTTTTAATGTATGTATAAGTGTAATTAATCAATGTTTCTTGAGTGATTGATCAATTTTTTTTACTGATTAGAATCTGGAGTCTACTGTTGCGTTCTTGACATATGCCAATCCAGATGAGGCTCTTGTGCCAGAGATGGGTTAGTTGTGCAAGAGGGATATGTTTCAGTACAAGGTTAATGAAACAAGTTGGACAAAGATCTATGCTATGGGATGATGAAGATTTTGTTATTTCCATCTCTGTAAATGATAAAATCTGTATCTAAGTCTTTTTTGGTTTTCTATTATGCTGTGATTTTTATCACAATCGGTTTATTACGTGGAAGACTTTTGAGAAACTTCATAACAAGTTTCGAATCTTCAATGATTTCTCCAAGGGAAGTTGACTTTGATGAGATCTCTAATATCTTTCCTATGAAGTCATCGATTGTTTATGTGTCCTTCATCTTGAGTCGATCAAATTCCACCATTAACATATGAAAGAATGAGTGCTTCGAGAATTGATTGAAACAGAAATGCTACAGTATTGTTGTTCTTTTCTTTGTCTTCTTGTTATGTGTCAATGGCCCATACTTTGTTGACCTTGAGAAGAACATTCATCCTCATAGCTCATATTGTGTAATTACATGAGTTAAGCATTGGGTACTTAATTGATGACGGTCCTCCTTGTCTTGTCTTTGGTGTCGACGGGTTTGTAATCGGTCTCTTATTGACTCTGATACCAATTCTTGTTCTTAATGTTATTGCATATTAGGTTTAAGAATAGTTTTAAAAAATAACTCTTTTTATTAGTTTAAGGAAATCTCTCAAAACTTAAACTCTCAAAAACTATCTCTCTTAAAACCTTAAAACATATTATGACTCAACAAAAGAACACTTATATTTAGATAACTCATATATATTTAATCCTTATAGCAATAATAATAGGATTATGTTAACTTCTAGCTTAAGTTATCTTCAATTTTGAAACTTGTTTCGATATGTTTTGCCCATTAGTTTGTCTTTTCTACCGAGTTTGGTCGCATCTGTCTCTACACATCTTTTGGTGTGGAACTTTTCTTCTTTCTCTCTAGGTTGATCTGTCACCTCCCTGTCATCTGAGGTAGGAGGCACGAAAATAAGAAACTGATACAGTTCATAGAAGAAGAAGACACGTGGCAACTATTCTATGGATTAGTTAATAATCTGTTACTCTGTTTTGAAAATCTGTTTGTTAGTTACTCTGTTTTTCGAGTAACAGACTTAAAACAATTTCTTTAAAAGGCAGAGCAAAAGCTCATTGTAATCAGATTTGGTGAATAATAGACTCTTCTTCATCTTCTTCTCTGTTAATGCGATTGAACCACCATTGTATTAGAGTACTTTCTTCTTCCATATTCTTCACAAGTGGTAAGGAGCTTGGCGTTTCTTTGATTGAAGCACATTTCTCTTCATTCTTCACTCTTACTAAATCACATTGTATCAAAGGTATCAGAGCTCAATTGCTCCTCGGATCGCGACAATGCCGGACTTACGATCTCAAGATTCAAGAAAGGATAAGGCGATATTGGAAGAAAATGATTCAATGGAATCAAGATGGGGAATTCTGTCAAAATCCATGGAAGAATTTCAAGCTTCTGTTGATGCGAAATTAGAAAAAAATGCTGCGGATATGTTTGAAGCAATTCGATTGTTATCCGTTAAACAATCTGAAACAGCTGAAAACCAAAGCAACACATCAACAGATCAAGGAAGAGGAAATCGTGGAAACTATTCTGCAATCACAAGGTTAGCTAAACTAGACTTTTCACGATTCAATGGTGATAAATTGAAGGAATGGCTCTTCAAAGTAGAACAATTTTTCTTGATTGATAAAACACCAGAAGACTCTAAAGTGAACATAGCTTCTATGCATTTTGATGATTTAGCTGCTTCTTGGCATCAATCAATATTTGAATCTGAATCGGGTAGAGTTGCTACTTGTGATTGGAGAACTTACAAATTTTGGTTAAAAGATCGTTTTGAAGATGAGTTAGATGATCCAATTGCTGAGCTAAAACACTTACATGAAACAAATGGTATAATAGACTACCATGGGAAATTTGAGCTCATTCGTACTAGAATCAACATGTCTGAGGAGTATCTTGTGAGTGCTTATCTAGCTGGACTTAGTAATGATACTCAAATGCACATAAGGATGTTTCAACCTCAAACTGTTAGACAATGTTTTATGTTAGGGAGGCTATACGAGAAAGCACACGCTAAACAGGTGTTTAATCAAAACTGGAACAAAGGAAACAATCAATCCAATCATTCTAAGGGTATCATCCGTAAACTTGAAGAGAGTAATAAACAGATGGGAATAGACACAGAAGTTAGGGCTCCAAGGAAGTTTTTAACACAAGAAGAGATGAGTGAAAGGAGAGCTAAAGGATTGTGTTACCAATGTGATGAAAAATTTACACCTGAACATTATTTGAAGCATAAGAGGACACAACTGTTCTTTATTGATGGTGATGATGATACTGAAGGTGAAGAAATAGAAGGATTAGAGGTTACTGAGGAGGGTGAGATTTCTCACATTTCAGTTAATGCAGTAGCAGGAATCACATATTATAGCACAATGAGAGTAAAGGGTACTCATGATAAGAAGTCTTTGTTCATTTTGATTGATTCTGGATCTACTCATAACTTTGTGGATTACAATGTGGCTTTAAGATTGGGATGTAAGATTGAATCTGCTGGATCAACTCGTGTAGCAGTAGCTGATGGTAGTAAGATTGGGAAAGGAAGAATCTCACAATTCACTTGGTTGTTTCAACACTATTCTTTTCAAGCAAATTATATGGTGATACCTTTGGGGGGCTTTGACATGGTTCTTGGAATACAATGGTTACAAACATTAGGCCTTATTACTTGGGACTCTAAGAAGTTGAAGATGCAATTCCGTTACAACAATAAGAAGGTAGTTCTGCAAGGTATTAAGGAAGGATCAATTAAAGAAATGAAAACCACAAAGTATCACAAATTACAGAAGCAAGATAGTCAGATGGCAATGATATGTACTATGAAAATGGAGGCTGAGAATGAGGAAGGCTTTGAAATTCAATATGATAATGGTTTAACAGTACGTAATGAAGCTAAGGTAGGAAAGGAAATTGAACAATTGATTGCTCAGTTTCAAGATATATTTGAAGAACCTACTGCACTACCACCTTTCAGAGAAAATCACAACCATAAAATTCAGTTGATAGAAGGAGCCAATCCGGTTAATCAAAGACCTTATAGATATGCAGTTTATCAAAAGAATGAGATAGACAAGATTGTACAAGAGATGTTAGTACAAGGTACTATTCAAGCTAGTGGCAGTGCTTTTGCATCACCAGTAGTTTTGGTTAAGGAGAAAGATGGATCATGGAGGCTATGTGTTGATTACAGAGAGTTAAATGGGTTAACTGTCAAGGATAGATTTCCTATACCTTTAATTGAAGATCTAATGGATGAGTTAGGGGGTTCAAGGATCTATTCAAAGATTAATCTAAGGGCTGGTTAGCATCAAGTGAGAATGAATCCCCAAGATATCCATAAGACTGCCTTTAAGACTCATGGTGGACATTATGAGTATTTGGTTATGCCTTTTGGGTTGACAAATGCTCCTGCTACATTCCAAAGTCTTATGAATTCAGTATTTCAGCCTCTACTCAGAAAATGTGTATTAATATTCTTTGATGACATCTTGATTTACAGTGATTCATTGGAATCTCACATTCATCATCTCAATCAGGTTTTTCTCCTAATGAAGAAGCATCAATTGTTTGTTAAACGCAGTAAGTGTGCTTTTGCAGTGTTAAAAGTGGAGTATCTTGGCCATTTCATAGAAGCTAATGGTATATCAACTGATCCTGCAAAATTAAAAGCAGTAGCTAATTGGCCTGTACCTAAAACAACCAAACAGTTGAGGGATTTTCTTGGTTTAGCTGGCTACTACAGACGTTTTGTGAAGGGGTTTGGTGCAATAGCTAGACCATTACATGATCTTACAAAGAAGGATGCATTTTTATGGTCATCTGAAGCAGAAAAAGCATTTGATGCATTGAAATATGCTTTGTGTAATTCACCAGTATTAGCCCTTCCTGATTTTACCAAGCCATTTTTGATTGAAACTGATGCTTGTGGTGTGGGAATAGGAGCAGTCTTAATGCAGGAGGGTCATCCACTAGCATATATAAGTAGGCATTTAAAAGGAAAGCAACTGCATCTATCAATCTATGAGAAAGAGTTATTGGCAGTAGTGTTTGCTGTTCATAAATGGAGGCATTACTTGCTAACTGGTCACTTTATTATCAAAACTGATCAGAGGAGTTTGAAATATCTACTTGAGCAAAGACTTAACACACCAATACAACAGCAATGGTTGCCTAAGCTTCTAGAATTTGATTATGAAATCCAATACAAGCAAGGAAAAGATAATCAAGTGGCTGATGCTTTGTCTCGGGTTAAAGGTTCAGATATCTTACACATAGCTATGTCAGTATTAGATTGTGATTTAATGAAGCGCATACAAGAAAGTTACAATGATGATAATGATCTACAACATATCATATCTCAATTACAACAATTAGTACCTACAAAGAAGCATTAATCTTGGGTTCAGAACATTTTAAGAAGAAAATCTAAGATAGTAGTGCCTGATAATTTGCGCAATGACATCTTGCATTGGTTGCATTCTTCTGGAGTAGGAGGTCATTCAGGTTGAGATGTTACAGCTCAAAGAGTTAAAGGACTTTTCTATTGGTAAGGTTTAATCAAAGATGTTCATTCTTACATCAGAAGTTGCAGAGTTTGTCAATCTTGTAAATATGATAATTCAGCTTATCCAGGTTTGTTACAACCTTTGGACATCCCTGAAGTAATATGGTCTGATTTATCAATGGATTTTATAGAAGGATTACCTTTATCTTTTGGGAAATCTGTCATTTTTGTGGTTGTTGACAGATTAAGTAAAGCAGCACACTTCATTGCCTTATCCCATCCTTACACTGCTGCATCAGTGGCTCAAGCATTCCTAGATAATGTCTTCAAGCTGCATGGTTTTCTTCAATCAATTGTTAGTGATAGGGATGTGGTGTTTCTCAGTGATTTTTGGCAAGAACTGTTTAAATTGCAGGGAACTTCTTTGAGATACTCTAGTGCTTATCATCCACAAAGTGATGGCCAAACTGAAGTTCTCAACAGGTGTTTGGAGACATATTTGAGGTGCATGACTAGTGATAGACCTCACTTGTTGAGTAAATGGTTACCATTAGCAGAGTATTGGTATAATACTTGCTACCACACTGCTACACATATCACTCCTTATGAAGCAGTATATGGTCAAGCTCCTCCTTTGCATTTACCATATCTTCCTGGTGAGAGTAAGGTTGATACAATTGCAAGAAGTATGGAGGAAAGAGAACAAATGATCTTGATTTTAAAGTTCCATTTACTTCGAGCTCAACATCGAATGAAGCAGCTGGCAGATGAACATAGGACAGATAGGCAGTTTGCAATTGGTGATTATGTATTTGTGAAACTTCAGCCTTATCGTCAGTCATCAGTGGTTATGAGAAGTTCTCATAAATTAGCTCCAAAATACTTTGGTCCTTATAAGATTATGGATCAAATTGGGAAAGTTGCTTATAAATTGGAACTGCCTGATTCTTCTGCAATTCATCCGGTCTTCCATGTATTTCAGTTGAAAGTGTTTGTAGGAGATGTTACTGTTTCTACTCAATTACCTTCGGTTCAAACTGATGTTTTGCTCAAGATTCCAGAAGCTATTTTAGAAAGGAGGATGGGTAAAAGACAAGGTAAAGCTGCGACTCAGATTTTGGTTAAGTGGAAAGGGAAGTCGGTTGATGAAGCTTCTTGGGAATATTATTTTGATTTAATCAAGAAGTTTCCTGAATTTTCAGAACCTTGAGGTCAAGATTCTTCAAACAGGGGGATTTGATACAGTTCATAGAAGAAAAAGACACGTGGCAACTATTCGATGGATTAGTTAATAATTTGTTACTCTGTTTTGAAAATCTGTTTGTTAGTTACTCTGTTTTTCGAGTAACAGACTTAGAACAATTTCTTTAAAAGGCAGAGCAAAAGCTCATTGTAATCAGATTTGGTGAATAATAGACTCTTCTTCATCTTCTTCTTTGTTAATGCGATTGAACCACCATTGTATTAGAGTAGTTTCTTCTTCCATACTCTTCACAAGTGGTAAGGAGCTTGGTGTTTCTTTGATTGAAGCACAATTCTCTTCATTCTTCACTCTTACTAAATCACATTGTATCAGAAACCTTAGTATTCCTTTTATTAGAATCTAAAAGGTTTTTAAGTCTCATTGAATTTAATAGGCATTTGCATTTGCATTTGATGTCCAATTCCGGCTTAATAAGTCTTTTTGATAACTTAAACCTATCAAGATGTACTTATTATAGTCCAAACCTATTGAATGTCCCGTTATCATCTTTGGCCAGGGTGATAACTTTGCGATAACTGTAATTCTTAACACAAAATTACGGATGTTATAGTATGCCACAAATTATATTTTCCACTAATTGTATAATATTAATGATAATAAAAAAAATACTTGTTATTGGGACTAGTTAGACTTTGAACTTCGTAGCTAATTGCATGAATGTATGTTGTAAAACATTTTATCTATAAATAACCTCACAAATGAGGCGTAGATACTTAACCAATATTTAGTTGCCATGACGGTAAAAAAAAAAAAAATCTCTATTTCATCATATACTAATGATTAAACTTTTACACATGAGAACGAAAAGCAAAACAACACCCTGGACTTTGTAAGAGTTTTTCTTCTTCTATGTAATGTTTAAGGCTAATCGAGAATGTGTGTAGATTAGATACAAAATTATGTCATAACTCAAGAGGGTCTACATGCATTGTACACTTCTCCTCGCAATACATCGATTGGTCTATGCTCCAAAGTGTATCTCTCTGGCCCCATGTACACCCCTGTCTTCTCCAATAGTCTCATTGCCTCCTCTCTTCCATATTTCGACTCATACAGCTTCAAGTACTCATAATCCTGCGAGCCACTAAGAAGACGCTCTAGCCTAAGTGAAGCAACCGGCTCTGAGGATGATGAGAAAACTTCACCGGGATAGTAAAGAACTCCATCACCAGGAGGAAGACCCCGCCTAAATCTTACCTATAATACATTTGGTTATTATGCAACATCATGAAGGTGTTTAATCAAGAAATATTTACAAAGTAATACGCGACAAGTATGGGTTAGATGAACCTCGGCACTTGAAACCGTCGCCTTCTCATAACAATTTGCACCCCAATACAAGAACCCGGTTCCACCTTCTTTCCACACACGCCACATAACTGCACGCTGCTGTGTCCCACGCATCCCCAAGTGCCAATTTGGGTGAGGATCTGAAGGTCCAAGGCATATATATGTCCACCATTCCTGCATCCAGGAAGATAATTTCTCTTTATGATTCTCATTGCTTATACCACAAGAGAAATGAAAGGGCAAGAGAGAGCCTACCTCGCGATTTTCTAACTGCAATTCCTCAGTAATATCCTTCACCAAATCTTCCCGGTTACCAAGCACCCACTCACTGAACATAAAGAAATATACTAAGAATGAGTTACATGACTGAGGCAACTGGAGACTAGTCGAAAACAGAAATCATTAAAAATTCCCGAAAATTCATCTAACATTCATATACTAAACTCACCTGCATGTCTATCCTAAGGAAACCGAGTTATATGGGGTGGGAAAAGGAAAATTTAAGACCAAAAATGTATTTGCTCAATATATATATATGTACTTAAAAAGAGGTGACTTATCATGTAGTTGATAGATGATAAACAATTTATTCAGAAACAAACACAATATCCTTTAATAGACTACTAGATAAAGAAACTAAAGACTGGTAAGGTAAGATCTTGACATCCGACTAACCCACAAAATTAAGGATAGCGAAGGCAATTATTTGAATGATTTAAAATCACTGTGATATAGGAAAACTTCCATGGGCAATTACCTTGTGCAGTATATCTGAGTATGAGGTCGGAGGAGATTTGGAACTTTAACAAAAGATTCGAAGGGCGTTGGAGCAAGAGGTGCATCACCCGGTCCTGCAAATAGAATAAAACTATTTAACTAAACTTCTTATGTAGCTAAATCATTGGTAAATGATGAACCTTAAATTATTGACATATAATTTAGCCTAGCAAATATCCAGTTCCCTTTTCATCAACACACAGGAACAAATATGATAAGCCTAGTAATGAAGCATCTCATACCACCTCCACATGCCTATATATTAACCTTACACAATAAATTAGCATTATAAGATGCATAATCACAATTTGGGATACTAATCAATCCACTCATACATATTATATTGCAGTTCACAATTGACCAACTTTGAAGCTCATTTCAACATGAAGACAAAGCCATGAAAACCAATAAAACAGAACACCCAGGGAAAACAGGAAGTAAATTTGAGGAATAGAGAATTAATTAGCATATGTAAATTCCACAAAAAGGTATCATACCACAGTAGTATGTAGTCAAAACACGAGCATCCGGAGCGTAGGCGTAAATTTCACTCGCCATCTTGCGAACGTTATGAAAGTGCTCCATATTCAGTGGCTGCCAAAATTTTGAATGGTAACAATAAAGCTGTCAATAAGCAAATTTCAACTAAAGCAACACATCAATTATACCTACTACCACACATGGCTAAAACTATGATAATCAATGGATTGAAGCACTAGGATACCTCATCCCACAAGTAAAAGTAAGCTTTATTCCAATGTGGTCTATTCCTCAATATTTCAACTTCTCTGCGCAAGTAATTTTCCCTTGAATCATCCCTTCTTGCACATCAACAGGAAAAAGAAAGTTAGTTTGGGTACCTACAAAACTTAACAAGAACTTGACTGGGACAACACATGCATACGTTGCTATAACTTGTCTATATGGTACTGCATAAGCCGCGAGCCTTGGATCAGAGAAATACTCATCAGACTTTGGATGATCAGCTGGAAAACAAAAAAAAAAGTGGAAGGCAGATGGAGAACTCAGTGTGTGAAGCACAATGATCAGCTTTACACAACACAAACGTATGCAGTTGGTGCATAAGCAATTAGAAAGAGACTTTGCAATACCAGGCCACGGTGAGGTGTATGTCAAGACACGCATATTTTCACCCCATCTACAGAAGTATGGACTGATCCGATACTGAAGAAGCCACTTGAAATGGAGATTCAGTTTCTCGTACCACTCTTCACTTCCATGTTCAACACCAAAACGATCCTCAATCACAGTATCAGAGACGCCAATAACAGCAGGAAGTGATGGAGTCACTGGAATAATAAATTCCCAAACTGTCAATCTTATCTTAATACGCACTGCTAGGTTTGACACAACATCTTCTTCCATCATATCAGTGGATCCATTCATAGAAATGAACTCCGCAAATGATGGAGAGAAGATAATTCTTCTTAATGATGAACTTGCACATTTTATTCTTTCTACCTAAAATATAAGCTGAAAATTATTGACAAGTAAAATATTTTATCTAGGCTGAGGTAAATAAACTCGAAGGAAAGTTAAAATTACCACTTCATCCATGGGTTTTCCCTCTATCGGTTCCATAACATCGAGACAGTTCTTAAGTTCCATACATAGCTGATCCTTCTCATGTTTTCCCAAGTTATCAGAACAGCTATAATCAACCACATAATTAGGCATCAGCATGTCAAACCCATGAAAAACAAGCATCTTAAAGTAGATAAAAGAAACTGGTAAGGACAGAGACTCACCCTCCATCCATTTTCATTGCAGAAACAATGATCTCTCCTTCATAATGACCAGGAGGTTGCCCATTAGGAACGTCTATAGAGACCCAAATCACACTGGTTTCTCTACAATATTGAGCATCCGACACCAAGTCAGTTTAAAGACGACTAGTAAAGCCTCCACATACCAAATTAAGAAATTGGATTACTGAGTGGCAGTACCCTGGAAGTAAGCTAAGTTGAGTAACAGGAAAATCAAGGGGCACCAGAGCGTCAGGTACACCTAAGACAGGCACCACTCGCCGCAACTTCAGAGACTGGCCAACAACCAATCTGTTATGGTAAGAAAGAAACTAATCATATGCAGATCACAACAGATAAAGCTGCATTGAGAAGAACCTATCTCAAATAATGAAATATCTCACTACTTTTGTCAGATACTCTTGAAATGTTCTCCTTGAAAAAAAAGAAAGGTGAAAAAGCTCACCTGTCTCCAGTCGAAGAGCATAAGTCACTGCACTGAACCTGAAGACTCCCCGACGGGCAGGAAGCAGCCCAAGAAACTTTGGGACGCATGGCAATCTGAAAACTTTCTCTCTCGTTTCTAGCGGCCAAAAGATTTATCTATAGACCACAATATGGAAGCTATATAAAACACATGTATTACTTCATAAGAAAGACCGGAGTTTAATCAATTAGTGACCAATCACGGTATCATTTCATAGATACATTTGCAGCGCCTATTGTGGCAAAATGTTTAGTAACAGATAACAAATAAGTTAATCTCTAAAAAATGTAGAAGAAAAAACACTATTCAGAACATAAGTATTGCAAGCATATAGAAGAAGAAGAAAAAGCAAAAAGTAAGAATGCTTACAGGCTCTAGAGGTCGAGGTGATTCTTGTGAACCAACGTTAACTGTATTTGGCATACACCAGACGTTCACCAAATCAGCAGTTGGCACCTCTGTAGGGTCTGTAGATTGTTTGAGGGGTTCAGCATTCAGACCACCGTCGTTAAATCCATAAGCTGTCCCTCCACCAGCTACCCCTTCTACTGGTACAGTCATATCTTGAGATCCTACAGAATTTAAACATTGATTGGCATTTCTTTCAATAATCAACTTGTTGATCTATACCAGGAAACAAAGGAGAATTGCCCCTAGTAAAGGGTTATTGGAAACAGGAGGTGAAATTGAATCATACCATTGCTGTTTTCCATTTTTTCGCGGGAAAAGGGAGAAGAAAATCTGGAGAATTTTCGGGGCTTGAAGAAAGAGACGATCTCGTTTCCGAGAAATCTTAACGAGAGCTAAACACGCCTTGTTTACTCGTCCGGGTTAAATTGGGAAATGTACCTTTACACTCGTTAAGCTTTTAATTTTTTACTTTTGAAAAATTTCTTTAAATACCATCAAAAAAAAAAATTAATTACAAAAGCACAACGTACTTCCAAAAATTCTAAAAATACCACACACTCTCAAATATTCTAAAAATACCATAAATATAAAAATGTTTTTAAGGGATTAGAATTTAAAATTTTGGATTTGGGTTCACTAAACAGAGTTTAGGGTTTAATTTTGAAGGGGCTAGAATTTGGTTTTGGAGTTTTTAAATTTAAATTATAAATTTGAAAGCTATAGCTTTCAAATTTGTGGTATTTTTGGAACAAAAATATTTTTGTAGTATTTTTTTAAAAAAAAATTGTGGTATTTTTAGAACTTTTGAGAGTGTATTGTATTTTTGAAATAAACATAATTTTTTGTGCTATTTTTAAGAATTTTCTTTTATTTTTTATGCAACTTTATTTCTCGTCTAAAATATTTATGCTACTTTTTTTTCTTCCCTATAAAGTGTCCAATGCCAACGGA
>OVBE01005744.1:0-21131 GCA_900406425.1 Iberis pinnata
CAGGATCCTTCAGAGATGTGAAGAGAAACACTTGGTACTTAATTGGGAGAAGTGTCATTTTATGGTGACCAATGGAATTTTTTTAGGACACAAAATCTCTGCGAAAGGTATTGAGGTTGATAGAGCTAAGATTGAAGTTATGACTAACTTGCAGGCACCCAAATCTGTAAAAGATGTTCACAGTTTTCTAGGACATGCTGGTTTCTACAGGCAGTTCATTCAGGACTTCTCAAAGATCGTCAGACCTCTTACCAAGCTATTGTGCAAGGAAGTAAAATTTGAATGGGATGATGAATGCCAAAGATCTTTTCTCGCGATTAAAGGAGCTCTTGTTAGTGCTCCAATAGTCCAGCCACCGGATTGGGATTTGCCTTTTGAGGTAATGTATGATGCCAACGATTATGCAGTTGGTGCAGTTCTAGGCCAGCGAAAGGACAAGAAAATTCATGTGATCTATTATGCCTCAAGAACACTAGATGGAGCTCAATGCAATTATGCAACCACTGAGAAGGAATTACTAGCAATAGTCTTTGCCTTTGAGAAGTTCAGATCCTATCTAGTAGGATCCAAAGTAGTAGTCCATACCGATCATGCAGCTTTGAGGTATCTCCTGAACAAAAAGGATGCTAAATCCAGATTACTATGTTTGATTTTTCTTTTACAGGAATTTTACTTGGAGATCAAGGACAAACGAGGGGTAGAGAATGGAGTTCCATATCATTTATCCAGATTGAGAGTGGAAGATGAGGTTCAAATTGATGATAGCCTCCCTGAGGAATATATCTATGCTATAAGCACTAGAGTGGATGAGAACCCTTCTACCTCTAAACTCTTTAAACCTGCAGTAATTAATTGCTAACTATCTTGCTGTTGATGTTGAACCACAAGACTTTATAGGTTACCGAAAGAAGAAGTTCTTAAGGGATGTCAGACATTATTACTGGGATGAGCCTTATCTTTACAAGCTATGTTCAGATGGGATATTCCGGAGATGTCTGCCTGAGGAGGAGATTCAGAATGTCTTATACCATTGCCATGGTTCTGATTATGCTGGTCACTTCGCTACATTCAACACTGTTTCTAAGGTGCTTCAAGGAGGTTTCTGGTGGCCAACAATGTTCACGGATGCTCATGCTTACATCTCTTGCTGTGATTCATGCCAAAGACAGGGAAACATATCAAAATGCAATGAGATTCCTCAGAACTTCATCTTAGAAGTAGAAGTCTTTGATATGTGGAGAATTGACTTCATGGGTCCTTTCCCTATATCTCATAAGAACCTCTATATCCTTGTTTCTGTTGATTATGTTTCTAAGTGGGTTGAAGCTATTGCTGGCCCCACTAATGATTCTAAGGTTGTGCTAAAGATGTTTAAATCAGTGATTTTCCTAGGTTTGGAGTACCTAGAATCGTAATCAGTGATGGAGGTTCTCATTTCATCAATAGAGCCTTTGATGGGTTACTAAAGAAGCATGGAGTTAAACACAAAGTGGCTACACCATATCATCCTCAGACAAGTGGTCAAGTTGAAGTTTCAAACAGGGAGATCAACGCCATCTTGCAGAAAACGGTGAATGGAGCCCGAAATGATTGGTATTTGAAGCTAGATGATGTTCTTTGGGCTTACAGAATAGCATTCAAGACCCCTTTAGGTACTACTCATTTCAATCTAGTTTATGGAAAATCTTGTCATCTACCTGTAGAACTGGAGCATAAAGCTGCTTGGACTGTCAAGTTGCTGAACTTTGACATGAAGACCGCAGAAGAAAGACGTCTAATTCAACTACATGAGTTGGAAGAAGTTCGACACATAGCCTATGATAACTCAAGGATTTACAAAGAACAGACCAAAGCTGCTCATGACAAGAAGATCATTCCACTCGATTTTCAACAAGGTGATCAGGTGTTGCTCTATAACTCTCTCCTGAAGTTGTTCCCTGGTAAGTTGAAATCTAGATGGTCCGGACTATTTGCGGTCAGGGAAGTGCGACTCTATGGTGCGGTTGTTCTATTTGATCGCCAAGGCGGCGAGTTCGTTATGAACGGTCAAAGGCTGAAGCTTTATCTACCTACTTCAGAGCTTTCAGAGGTAACTGATATACCTCTTGCTGATCCTACCTTGAATTAGAGGTAAGTACCGTCAAGCTATTGACGTTAAACAAGCGTTGAGTGGGAGGAAACCCACTGTTTTTAGAGTTTTCGTTTATTTCTTTATTAGATTGAGTCATTCCCATTATTAGTTACTAACCTATTAACTCTAGTTTTAATTTCATGAGTGCCTTAGAAAAAACAAAAATGCAAGAGAAGAAGTGTTTTTGGAGTCGGAGCCTCAGACCGATCGGTCCACCCATGGACCGATCGGTCCGCACCATCAAGAGATTATGGACACTTCAGACCGGTCGGTTCAAGCCAGACCGATTGGTCCATTGTTTCTGGTAAGTTTCGTTTATTCAGACCGATTGGTCCGCCTTCAGACCGATCGGTCCAAGCCCAGGTAAACCGACAAATTGAGTTTTATTTCTGATTTCAAATCGGATTTAACCCAACTCACTTGAATTGGACCGATTTTTACCTTCCCCTACCCTAAATATTGAATCCACTCTCCTCTTCTTTACCTCCACTTCCCTCTTTAGAACAAAACCTCCATTGATTCTCTCTTGCTCTTATCCATCAAATCTCCATCGATTTTTGCATCCCTTGGGTTGATTCTATTCGATTTCTTTGGGCTAATATCTTACTTTCAACCCCCTTGCTCGATTCACCAAAGGTATGGCTCCAAACCCCTCTTTTGCTTTGAATCCGAAAATTGCCTAGGGTTTGGGTTTTTCGCGAATTGGGTTGTTCTAAGTCAAAATTTGGAACTACTACACCCTATTTGCCTCTCCTAAGTGATATTGATGAATGCGTTATGGTATTTGCTTGAGCATGGGTTTTTGATTTACCACTTTGAGAAACTTGGGAAATTTGATGATTGTTGAATGCATTGCTCTTGTTTCCATGTGATTACTTCAATTTAGGACTAGTAGATGCTTATTGACTATGATTCTTGCTAATTTCTTGGTTAGTATTGCTTGATCATCTCTTGTCTATTCTTTACATAGTCTACATTGTTTCAATAGTCACAATTTGCAACATAATGGTGTGATACTTATTGATGGTTGCTTCATTTAATTGATTGTTTGGTTTGGAATTGTCACATGGTTGGTTCACATATCTTTCTTGCTAATATGTATTTAGTATTGCTCAATTAATGTGAACCATAAGCTGTTTGTGTTTTCGAATTGAACAACCACTCATTCTTTTTTGAGTCTTGTCTCTTTTGCAAATGTCTCAAAACCAAACAACTGCCACCGGACGTCCGAAGCAGAATTGCACTACCAAACCAAATAACCCTCCACCAACTTCTTCCGGCGAACCATCTATGAAGCGCACCAAACAAAGCATGCGAGTTGATAAAGGAAAGGGACTTGCTTCAGATATACCTGTTGATCCTAACTTGTGTGCAGCCCCTTGGCCTAGACCAGCAAAGAAGCCTTTCAATCTCAACCTCGATGTCACTTCTGGCATATTGTCCACTGATCGGAGATGGACGAACCGCGTCTTGGGACCGGCTTGGGATGATTTTGATTCACTCTTCTACAACTGCTTATTGCAGTCTGATTTCAAGGCTTCCCGGTTCGTAAACAAAGACATATTGGCTAGTTTGGATCTCTTGGATGATGTTACTATGATGCTTGAGCAAGTCGGTTTCGAAGTTTTTCCGTTCACAGCATACCCGCTCTACATGGATCTTGCGAGGAAATTCCTTGCCTCAGTCCGCCTTCGACGCATCAACCCGAAAGCACCTCGAGTTTCTGAGACTTATCTTTGCTTCATTGTCCTTGGGCAGTACTATGAGTTGACTATGCAGACTTTGTGTGAGATTATGGGGTTTCTCACGATTGGCTACAAGCGGTTTATGACCGATTTTACTGAACACCAGGCCTTATGGGATCTTATTACTCGGGGCAACTTCAAGTCTAGAGCAGCCAAACAGGCTAGAATTTGCGACCCTACCATCCGCATCTTTGTGCGGATTCTCAATCTCCTTTTCTATGGAAAGGATGATGCCGGCTCTTTGCGTGAAGCCAAGCTTGAGTTCATTCATTTTGGTATAAGCCAATTTATAGGCTCGATCTATGTGGACACACAGAAGAAGGAATTGCACACCAACTTGGGTTTTATCTTTTCTAAGACTCTTGTTGAGTGCAAGACGTTAGCTTTAGCTAACCCTAACGTATTGAGGTGATAGGAAGTCTGATATTCTAGAGCATATTGGCCTTCCGGTTCAACTTTTCGAATGCAAAAAGGAGTTATTGTTCATGGACATGAAGTACTTAAGGACTGCTGGTATGTTCGGGAAGAACAACATCTACAAGTTCACCAACCTATCCGGCGCACCTCTACAATTCCCTCTCCCGAACTCTGAGATCACTCTACTTTTCTCCATCGACAACATTCGCTTCTTACCCGGTCCACAACACTTGGTAAAGGGTTCAGCTGGCACCACCAACATTCCTTTGCTATCCGGTGGACCGAGTCGCAACCATCCTCGTTCTTCTACTGTGCAGGTACCTGATTCTGACTCTGATGACCAGGTTGATTACAGTGAGTTTGACTTACCCCCGCGCCGAGCTGACATGACTCCCGACAAGAAGCTGGAGTGGATTATGACTTCTCAGGACCGCAACAATGTGATGATAAGGCGCAACAATAGTTTGATGAGGCGTCTCAAGAAGACTATTTTGAGACTTCATCCTTCCTCTTTCCGTTCCCTGTCTCGTGAGCACCAGCACATCGATGAGGATTTGGAGCATGCTTTTGCGGTAGCACCTGTGAGCTCAGCTAGAGCCTGTCTGATGACGATTCACTTTTAGACAGCATTCCACCACCTGATGACTCTACCCCATTCGACCACCCACCGGCTTTCTTCCAATGAGTCTGCGCTATGCTCTCTTGAACTCATGTTATTTTCTTTTTCTTTTAGACTTATGTATTTTTTCCTATTTTCTCCTTCTCTCTGATTTATTTTCACACCGGGATGGTGTGAAGTAAGTCTGGGGGAGGGACTATGTACTAACGCGGATCTAACATTTATTTTGGATGTTTGTCAGAAATGATGAAATTTTTCAAATTTTTGTTTTTGAATTCGCTGAGTCTTGAGTCGAAGGAACCATGATCAAAACCGATGATGATAATTAACCAAGTGTGGGTATGGTTTTCGATCTTTCTGGATTATTAAATTAGATTCATTGTTTAGATTAGGATTGGAACCCCATTGTTAATTCCTTGTTTATGAAAGTTATGGTCTTTGAAGTTATTGATGATTTGATGCTAGCTCTGCGTTAATAGGACTTAATCTGAATTTGAAATATTCTTGTCTATGGTGTTGATTTACTTTGAGAATTAGGTACTTTTTTCCTCAATGTTCTGTAAAGCCGACAAGTTCTTTCAGTACGGTCCGGGTCCTTTCTCTCTCTCCCAATGTTCTGTAAAGCCGACAATTCATTCAGTACGGTCTGGGTCCTTTCTCTCTCTCCCTTCACAAAATAAAAAAGAAAAAAAACGGTTTAGAAAAATTGTTGAAAGCGTGACCTTGAAGTCTGTAGTCATTGTCGTAGCTGTTGAAAAAAAGTTAGGATTATGAAAACACAGAAAAGTACGAACATGAAAAGAAAAAGAAAGAAAAGAAAAGAAAAACGCAGAAAAGTGTGAATCTTTAGAAAAAATAAGAAGTGAGAAAGGGAGAAAAATGATCAAGACCGGAAGTTGGTTGATGCTCTTTTTGGTATGGGCATTTTAATAGAAAAGGTATTTGAGTAAACTGATTGATATACCATAGATGAGAATGCATGTGTTTGAACTTAAATGAATTCAAAGAGCTGGTTGATTTGATTTAATACTTCATTGATTTGGGATCTAGAGTAGGAAACGGTTTATTAGTTCAGTGGTGGTAAACAGTCCAGTCTAGGTAGTTGTTTGAGATTGGTGTCTTTTGGGATTTGAAACTATGCTTATGGTTGTTGAAGTTTTTTGAGTTTCTGTGTGGTCCCTTTCAAACCTCTTCTCCGGATTAAATATTTCTTTACTTGAGGCCAATCAAAGATCTAAGTCTGGGGGAGTTGATATTACTTAGATTTAATGCATTTTAGTGGACATTTATGCCTGTTAGATTTGCATTATTTGAGTCCTTTCTTTGCAAATTGGAAATTTCTAAAGACTTTTATGTGTTCGGGTCGATTTGGATTAAAAGTGCTGAATTGCTGTTTAACTGGATCGAAATTGGCTAAGTGAAGAATTGAAAAGCCAATCTGGTCTCATATTGGTGAATCTAAAGAATTGAAGTCACGAAGACCTCAGATCGATCGGTCCATCCTTGGACCGATCGGTCTGAACATCCGAATAAAACAGAAAATCCAGACCGATCGGTGCACAGCTGGACTGATCGGTCCACACATTCACGGAGAAGCCAGGCCGATCGGTCTGAGCCTTGACTGATCGGTCCACCATGCATACGAGAATTTGAGAAGTTTTCCATATTTTGCAAAAGAGTCCTCAAGCTTATCCAACTTTTCCTATTTTTATTTTATTTCTTTTAAACTATTAAAGCCTTTTGGCTTAGGTTATTGTAGATACCTTTTTACTTTTGCAAACTTTGAGAGCTTTTACTGGGAGTAGAATTCTTGAACCTTGTATTTGGAGAAGAAATTTTGAACCCACTTTTTAATATATCTTTTTTATTAATTTCAGTTATGTGTTCTATTCAGAAATTGATTTGTCTTTGCTTTGATATGTCTGAGTAGTTCACTAGTTAGGTTTTAGGGTTTTCCCTATAGGAAAACAGGTTTGAATGTTAGGTTTAACATTGTAGGATTGAATTTGTTAGGTTCTTAGTCTAAATTCATTCTTAATGCATGAATTAGCTTGATCACCTAGTTCATGATTATAGGCTGATAAATACAAAGAGATTTGATTTAGAAACCTGATCTAATTTAGATGAATAAGTGTTTTTACTTACGAGAGTATTGTTTTAAGCGCTTATGAACAATTGAATCTGATTTTAATGCATGATCGAATTGTTTTAAAGACGGCGAGAGTTTGTCTTTGGCAATTCGAGCATAGGGTTTAATACTCCGAGAGGAGATTATTCTTTATTCGTTTTTCATGTTGAGAACTATTTTCACTCTAAATCATGCATGTTAACCTGACTTTAAACCTGAATACCTACGGATTTCCCTAATTCCTAGCGTTTTTATATTATAAGTTTTTAACCGTTTTGAATTCGATACAAAATCTATTATTCTTTCTTTAGCTAGATTTGAGTTAAAACTGAACGTGCATTTTCTGGTCTTTGTGGATTCGATACCTTTGCTATACTACTTTGAACTGTTCTCTACAGTATTAGTTTTAGGATTAAATTCTTAACCTATCACCAACACAACACAAATCGTTTTATTTTTATGTTTACATGTTTTAATAATCTTATTTGTGTTGGTGTATTTATTTATTTTATTTTTTATGTTCACTATAATTTTTAATAGATAGTTTAATAATCGTACAACACTGAAATTCGTCAATCATAATTTATTTTGAAAACATGCAACCAAAATTTCTATTGCCAAAATCCTACAGCAAAAAAAGAAGTTACAAAAATAATTCTTACAGCCAACTTTCTAAAGTAAAAAATATAAATCCACAGCACTTACCAATCACCACCTAAACGAGGTGAAAGGGACACTTATTTTCTTCGTTTGCACTTTTGATCTTCATATTTAACAAGTAAAACTATATTATACACATATAAAAATAAGTGTAATATTATTTATATAAAATTATGATTAAAATTAAAACAGTCGATAAATGTCATGTTGTTCATTCTTGTAGATGTGTTATATAAAATAATACACATACCACATCATTATTTGTATGGAAATGATATATTTTGTACTATATATATATATATATACATGTATATACGTTGTTTCAATTTTGGATATTTATTTATATTGGTAACAACAAAAAATTTACAATCACAAAATAAAAAGCAGTCGGAATTATGTCTCAAATAACATATAGCTAAAGCCTCTTCCAACACAACACAAATCATTTTATTTTTATGTTTATACGTTTTAATAATCTTATTTGTGTTGGTTTATTTATTTATATATTTTATTATGTTCACTATAATTTTTAATGGATAGTAAAATAATCGTACAACACTAATATTTTTCAATCATAATTTATTTTGAAAACCTGCAACCAAGATCTCTACACCATAATCTTACATAAAAAAAACCACAACAATAATTCTTACTGACAACTTTCTACCACAGAAAAATATAAATCCACAACACTTATCAATCACCACCTAAACTAGGTGAAAGGGACGCTTCAAGTCCACTAATTGATGGATTGCCCTTCTTATATGAACTCGGATACTACGTCTAGAAAAATCGAGCAGCTCCTCTAAAATCTAAAGGAAACAAGAACCAAAAATATCACCTTACCCATATCCGGAAATGCAAAGAACGATATATATGATCATGGAAACTGATAGACGGAGCAGCCAACATAGGACAAAACCTCAGACAAGTTTTGAAATGTAAGAGAAACGAGCGACTCACTCTTTTCCGGAGAACACTAAACCAAAGATGAAGTGAGCGACCGAAGCTGAAGAGAGCAAACAATGTTCAGCACGGAGCCAAGCACAGTCGAGGATCCAACTAGCAACCAACCAAAGAACATCTACAACAAAAAACAGAGATTAAAACCATATCCACCTAAGCATGAGAGTCTAGAACAAACGAGCAACACCAACCTAAAACGGGAAATACCCAACCAATATGAAACCTAGCTTTGCCATTAGCCCCTTAACGTTAAACATAAACCACAAGCGAGACTAAAAACACCTTACCAAAGCAAATATGATTCTGACGGAAAGACACTGACAATCGACCAGAACCATGACGAGTAGGACGTTGACCCCTCTTTATCCCAAGGAAGGAGAGCCTGCCAGATCACAAAGGATAACCGATGAGAAACCGGAGCTGGCGCAATAGAACTACAAATTTGAAGCCTATCAACCAGGAGGAGAATTGTGCATAGTGGTCAGCATCATTGACCCAAGAAGGCTTGGCAATTCCTTTTTGACAACACCACTAGATCCGGTGCTAGCGCGCAAGAGACTCACTTAGCAACAGAGAGGGAATGGACCCCGATCATCAAACTCCATATCAAAAACAAAGAAAGCCGGCGATAAGAAACAAAAAAGAAAACAAGATGATTGTTTAGAACATGCCTAGGGTTTCAAAGTGATGGCATCTTCCCTTGGTTCTACCTTTTTTTAACAAAGGGCCTTCTATTTAATTTTGAAAAGGAAAAAAAAAAAGTTACTAGGCTAGAGTATGCCTAAAATACAGAGAAATTCCCTAAGCCATATTACAAGAAGAGAAAGAACCCAATTGATGCTTAGTTGAAATTCAGCCCATTACGTCACCCACTTACTAATTGAAATTAATTGATGATCAGTTGAGATGATCATTCCAGAAGGTGAAATGAATGAGCACACCAACCCGTCTTCAACTTTCAATCGTCTTTCACATGAATATCTTCTTCCTACATTAGTCTTCTTATAATTCTCACTTTCATCTAACCATTCTTCCATCATTTCAGATGCAGTAACCTGGTTGTCGGATCTTATTGCCGAGATTTTGTTTTTAACAAGAGAACTGAGTTGGTGAAGGAGGGAGTCATGCGGTCTGTAGATGTTCCTATGAATCTGATCATTCCTCTCACTCCAAACCAGGTTCATGCAGCTCTGCCAAATAATTAGCTTTAGTGTTTTGTGGGATGTAGATCCGCTAAGTGATTGTAATCTTTGAAGTCTTTGTCCCCAATTCCTTGTTGGTTGAAGTTTACATCGTCTCCCTGCTCGTTTCAAGATTTCCCAAGAGTATGGACATTGAAAGTAGATGTGATCCCGATTTTCAGCTGCCAAGTTACAAAGAACACAAACTGGATCTAGGATAAGTCCCCAACTGAGTAGTCTTTCACGCATGGGAAGTCTATCTAACACAGTTTGCCACGTGTGGAATCTATGTTTTGGAATCCCAAATTTATTCCATACCACTTTTCTCCATGGAACTATTTGATGATGTTCTTTTAGCATGCTATAAATCTTGCTTGTTTTTTAAGAGGTTTGTTTACGTCCATCCAATATCCATTAATACTGATTTGGGACTAATCTTGACCCTTGATCTGGTACTAGGTAGTGGAGGAGAGTACCAAAAGAAGACCAATTGTCTATCCAAAAGTAACAGTCCCTACCATCTCCAACCTTCGTCTTTATCCAATTGTAAGCTTATACCCTTATCTTTATGAGTTTGTTGACTAGTGGTCTTGTGATTTTTTTACTGTCCAGAAGTTTGACAAATGATCTTTCATGATTTCTTTTTTAAACCATGCCACCCAAATTGATCCCGATCTAAAAAAAGCATTCATATTAGCCTTAAGGTGCAAGCCTTATTCCATGGTATTAGATCTTGCAGTCCTAATCCCCTTCTTCTTTCAACATTCTAACGTTTTTCCATGAGACTCTAGCAGAAGCTCTTTCTAGCGATCCTTTCCATAAGAATGAGCCGCACATTGTATTGATTGACTTGATAGTAGCTTTAGGTAGGATAAAAATTGAGCACCATAAGTTTGTAATTCCTGCAATAATTGTGTTAATAAGCATTAGTCTGCCCGCAAAGGAGAGGGTTTTAACTGTCCATGAATTGAATTTCGATTTTATTTGTTGCAGTAGAGGGGAACTACTAGAGATAGATAGCTTCTTGGAGGACAAGGGCACACCAAGATATCTAACAGGTAAGGTGCCTAGTGGTATTTGAGTAGCTTGGCAGATTGCATATACTTTACAGGGGGGACAAACCGGCTGCGTAAATTTGAGATTTTTGTATGCTTCTGCTGAGACCTGATTTTTCTTTAAACTTTTGTAGGATTTGCAAGACTTCTTGAACTGAGGATAGACTACCTTCTACAAATATCAATAAATCATCTGCGAAACACAAATGGGTGAGTTTAGGTTTTTTACACTTATTGTGGTATCCAAAAATTCCTGATTCTGCTCCCTTGTTTAATAATTCTGACAGGCAGTTCATTGAAATTACAAACAAGTAGGGAGACAATGGGTCCCCTTGTCGAAGGCCTTGAGTTCCTTTAAAGTATCCATAGACTTCACCATTATATCCTACGGAGAAGGACGGCATGCAAACACAAGCGGAAAGCCATGACAGGTAAGTTTCTGGGATTTCAATTGCTCTTAAGGTTTTGAATATGAAGTTCCAACTGATAGTATCAAAAGCTTTTGCTATGTCCACTTTTAGGGTGATTCTTTTTGGTCCTTTTTCCTTATGATATCCATTCATTATCTCATATGCTAAGGTAGTGTTTTCCAGTAATAATCTTCCTCTGATGAAGACTGTTTGATTTGGAGCTATCAAATCGGGTAGAATAGGTTTCAACTTTTTTACTAGGATTTTGCTAATGGCCTTGTAAAGATAATTACACAGAGAAATAGGTCTGTAATCATTTATGAAAGATGCGCCTGGCTTTTTGGGATAAATGAGAGGATAGTTGCATTGGTTGTGGATGGTAGGAAAGCAATTTGAAAGAATTTTGCAATTGACACTGTAACTTCATCTCGTATCAGGTTCCATGATGCTTTTATAAAAACCTTATGTATAACCGTCCGGTCCCGGGATTTATTTGGGTTAAGCCGCAACAAAGATGAAGCAATAAATTCCGAGGAGGGGAATAGTTTCATCTGTTGTTTCTGAATATCTGAACATCTAAAGGACATGATAGAGCGGAGCCAAGCAATAGATGCATGTGAAGTTGATGGATGAGAAGGGGCAAGGATATTTCTGAAGTGTTCCACTGCATGCTGACTCATCTAAAAGGGGTTTGATATGACTTGGTTGTTGAAGGTAGAGAACGACATAATGGAATTCTGACTTGTTCGAGATTTGAGAATTATGTGGAAGAATGACAAGTTATGATCTCCTTCTCGTAACCAATTGATTCTTGATTTTTTTCTAAGGAAAGATTCTTCAATTGATTTAACAAATTCCCATTTTTGTTGTAAAGAGCTTTCTTGTTGGAATGAAAGTGATGATGGATTTGAGAGCGATTGTACCTGCGCACATCGTAACAAACGGTTAGCCTCGCTAACTCTCTCTTGAATCTTTGTGAAGTTCTTTATGTTTAGTGTTTTTAGCTCTCTGTTGATAGTCTTTAATTTATTACCTAGAGATGATAGATCATTAGCAAAAGTCCCAGCCTGAATCCAAGCGTCTGCAACAGTTTGGTTGAAGTGTTGATGTTTTATTAGGAAGTTAAAAAATTAAAATGGGGTTGGACAGTGTTCAAAGACAGGCAGTGGTCTGAAATTTCTGGGGGTAGGAAAGTAGAGTAGCATTGCGGGAAAAAGTCTAGCCAAATGTGATTTACCAGAAAACGATCCAACTTTTTGGAAATAGGATCTGTAAGGAATCTGTTAGACCATGTAAACCTCGTTCCTTGATACCGATTGTCAAAAAATTTCAAGTTGTTGTAGAGTGTCCCTAAACTCCACCATTTGACTATCAAAGTGATTAACTGTATTGTCTGAATGTTCCGCATGATGCATGATCTGATTGAAGTCTCCTCCTATAGACCAAGGCTTTACTTGTAGATTAAACATCTGAAAAGTATTTAGCAGTTGTATCCATAACTCATTCCTCTCACTTCCTAAGTTAGATACATAAACAACTGAGATGTAGACACACTGGCCATTTTGGGTACTTACTTCACAGGTAATCTGTTGATTAGACTGAGAGATAATCTTAACTGGAAGATGGGTTTTCCATATTAGCACAATTCTTCCATCCAGATCCGAGGCGTGGTTGATAGGAAGCTCCAACCAGGGCAAAATTGATTCATAACTAGGTTCAGATTTCTTCTTGTATATGAGTTTCCAGAAAAACTCCAATAGTAAGATTATTTGAACTTAGCCACTGGCTTATAGTACTTTATTTATTCGGGTCATTTAAACCTCGGACATTCCAAAAAAGGTCTTATACATAATTTAAAGAGAGGGGGGGTCTCCAGAGGTCTAGAGAGGGGAAGTCAAGGGGGTTCTTTAGTAGCTGGAGAGGATGAAAGGGTTAAAGGGGGTGTGATTTGGGTTTCAAGAGGGTGAAGGGGTTAATGTGTTCTTTGATAGTAAGGCTTGGTAAGGTTAGAGGTTTTGCTATGAAAGAGCGGATAGAAGATGAATGTCGGGGTGGTAGGGATGCATGAAGACCAACCACCACCTCGGCATCAGCCACGACCGAAGATAGGGTAAGGGGAGGGAGAGAAATAGGGGATTGAGGTGAACTTTTTGAATGTGGGGTAATAGCTTGGTTGTAAATGTTAATGATTAAAGGATTAGATGAAGGGAGAGTAATTGATGGTGGTGGGGGGGGGGGGGGGNAGTAGAAGCTTCTTCCATTTCAACATTGAGGTACCCGTAGGGGGATCCAAGGGAGGATCCTCTTTGATTAAAACTTCATTTTCAATGTCAACTTTATTAGACTGATTTTCTGAGCTTACAACTTTGCTGTTCTTTTTAGGGGGATCCTTAACCACAAATTCTCGAGGTTTTGGAGGGGCTAAGCAATCTTTAGAGATATGTCCAAGCTGTGCACAAGTGGAACATATTGGAATTGTCCAAGGATACTCCACATATACCTGGTATGTATCTCCATTTTCTCGTTTAAGAACAACAATAGGTGGTAGTGGTTTTGTTACATCTGCTTGGACATGGACATGGACAACATTAAGACTGGACAGATTTTTGTGTAATTATCTGTTTCAATCAGTTCCCCTACTAAGCCAACCGCATAACAAAGACCATCTTTATGTAGTAGGTCGAAAGGGATTCCAAGCATATGAGCCCAAATAGGCAGAGTTGTGATTGTAGGGGGTTTTGTTTTACATCGGACGACCATTGCATGACATGGAACATCGAAGTACCAACATACCATATTCTTTTCTCTATTATTTTACTCCTTACGTAGTCATTAGGAACTCTGACTAAGATGGTGCGTTTGTACGAATTGAAATGTATCTCCAATTTCTTTCCTTTGCCCCAAACATAATCGAGGACATTTTGGATCGTAGCATAGGTAGGAGCTTTTGCTAGAAAGTAACCTATGATGAATTCTTTGTGTAATTCTGCTCCTCTAATAAAAACTCCCTCATGCACAACGACATGCGGTATTCCATTGGCTGAAAGATGGGTTAGAGCCAAGCGTTCAAGTTTCGTTGATTCCGTATTTTTGATTTTTTGGGCCCAGGTTTGTTGAGGAGGACGAGAGTTTGGGGAAAGGCAGTTGTTGGGTTAAGAGTTGGCAGGAGGGGAGTGGAGTTTCCATTAGGTGCAGGGACAAAAGGAGGGGTGATTGGAGGGTTTAAGTGGACAAATGGTGCAGTTAGGGTTTCTGAAATCAAAATTGAACCAGAAGGGGGAGGGACAGAGAAAGCTTCGGTTGAGGTACACGAAGCAGTTGAAGAGGAAAAAGAAGCATTGGTGCTAGAAGAAGGCACACAAGATTTTTGTAAAATGGGAAGTGAGGAAGAAGAAGAACCCATTTGAACTGTAGTAGATTTAGAAGTGAGAGGAGAGAAGTTGTCAAAGGAACGACGGGGGCCCGGAGGGTCTGGGAGGGGAGAGGGGCGGATGGGAAATCCACCAGAGACGTTTCGATTCAGACCGGAAAGACTAGGAGGAGAGAGCCAGTGATTCTCTTTCATTATCTCGAGAAGATTTTAGTTCTCTTGGTTTTTACTTCTTTGATGGCATCTTCCCTTTATTCTCTAACTCATTAAAACAATATTTTTTGTGGAATTGTTTGGAATATTCTATTTTCTAAATATATATATATTGTATTATTTTTTAGATATCTTCAAAATGAATAATTTATTAACATATAATTTTTGGTTAGAAAAATATGCTATTATGTTTTTTCTTTAAATCAAAACTTGTTTTTCTAAATAACAAAAACATTAAAAGTGATTTTTAAGAGTTCATATTTTAGATTTTTGGATCTAATTTTATTACTTCAGGTTTATATTTTAATTTTAGAGATTCTTATTTAGTTTTTTGGATTTAAAGTTTAATTATAAGGTTTTAAATTTTAGTTTTATTTTTATGATATATTAGAAAAATAATTTTTACTAATATGTTTAAATGTTATAATTTTTGATGGTAATCGTAAATAACTAAATAGATGATATTTGGAAAAAAATACCAATAAATCCTGAAGTTTCAAATTTTAAATCCAATATTTTCTTGTGAATCCACTTAAAAATCAAATTTTACATTGAGCAGTGTTACTAATATTGTTAAAAATTGATATCTTGACTAAGACCATGGATGGCAACAAAAAAGGCGGAGCGTAATTCATAAAATTTTATTGAAATATCTTTTGTTACCATTCACGATTTTTAGAATATTATGTATTGAAAATTAATAAAATATTGAAAAGTTATATTACACTATAGACAGTTTATTTTTACAAACAGACAACTTTTGTTTTTTTACCCATCTTTCGGTCCGAAAAACGTAAAAAAAATTCTCTCTAATTCTCTCTCTTCAGCGATTTTTCTAGACTTTTCCAGACGCTTTTCCAACCTTAAGAGAGAAGCTAAGCTTCAACGACATCTCTCCAGCTCATCTTCTCCGTGCATCGCGATTCTCGGAGTCATCGGCGAAACCAGCGCCGGCAACCTCCTACCGGTTGCAAGTTTTATTTCAATCTCTCTCATATGTGCACCAAACCTCTCACATCATTTTCATCATAGTTGTTGAAGAGGTGGGAAGCGGCGGTGCGGCAAAGCAGATCCGGCCATATCTGCATGCGAAAGCACTGCGCGACGAACGGTACGGCGAAGAGAGGAGGAACCTCGAGGCGGGTTGGCTTTAGACAGTCGACAGTGAAGGAAGCTTTGATGAGCGGTGGTCCCGTGAGGACTGTGACCACCGTGTCTCGTAGATTCTCCAGATCCGACGATCTATGTCGCCATCCTCAACTCGCCGGACTCCTACTCCCTTTTTCAGACGGCGACTGAGGCGCATACAACGACCTGAATTTGTCTCCTCTCCAATTCGGCAGCTTCGGTGGGTGGTAGTGGCAGCCATCTCAGTGCTGTTGCCGGGTCGTTGACGGTCTTCTCCGGCAACGGCGTTCGCAGTTAACGGCGCAACGAATTAGGGTTTGGTTCTCAAACCCTAATTCAGAGATCTAGGGTTTTCATTACTATTAGACCCAGGCTTTGTAATGGGCTTAGAAATCCAAACCTAAAATGTTGTGTTTGAGTTGAATGTATTGTGTGTTTGGGTTTGAATCTAAAAGTTGTAATTAGGCTATTCTAGCTCTATATAAATATTAAATAGTAAACCCTTTAACAAAAAAAAAAAAAGAACAGACAACTTTGAAAATTATCTATGTTAACTAATTATTTGAAAGTAGTATGAAATGTTTAGTTATTATAATTCTTTTTTTTTTGGGGGGTGTTTGTAAGCTAATAACACATTGCATTGGTGCAAAGCCGAACATGCTTAATATAAGCTATTTTTAATCTATTCTGAAAAAGTACTTGTAAATAATTGTTAATTTATTTTCAGTAAAAAATATTATCAACTAATGGTATTTCGGAATTTATTTGACATTTTCGGGATGGTATATTGAGAATGACTATATTTAGATATATCAAAATTACTAAAACTGTATTAGAAAAAAAAAGAAGAAAATTTGGAACTCTAATTCCGGCGATTACGCCCGGCGCCTCGTTTCTTAGAGTGTCTAAAAATGGAGGATGCAGAGATAAAGAGGGTGACGAAGTCGAAGATATTGTAGAAGAAAAAGCAAAGAGAGATGCCGGTGATTGATATTATCTTCAGAGTAGAAGAGATTTGCAAAAAGTACGACAAGTACGACGTCGACAAGCAACGTGAACTCGGCGCTTCCGGCGACGATGCCTTCTCCCGTCTCTACACTTGTATTGATTCCGACATTGAATCAGTTCTCCGGGTTCGTCCCCTTTTTTGAATTTGATTGAAATTGTCAAATTGTTGCGATTGTGAATGTCTTTGATTTGAATAAAAACTTATGCAGAAAGCAGAGTTGGCATCAACAGAGAACAATAGAGCTGCAGCAGTGGCCATGAATGCTGAGGTTCGAAGGACAAAAGCGCGCTTAGCTGAAGATGTTGTTAAACTCCAGAAACTCGCCGTTAAGAAGGTTAACTTAGTTAGTTGCTTGCTTTTATGAGTATGTAACAAGATGAAGAGTTGAATACACACAGGTCAAAGGGCTTACAAAAGAGGAACTAGAATCCCGGTGTGATCTCGTTATCTCATTAGCTGATAGGATTCAACTGATACCTGACGGAAAACAAGCTAATGCTTCTGCGCCAAACAAGAACATCAAGTTTGATACATCTGGTATCTTCTCTATAATGCAAAAGACTTTTGTAAATATAAGAATTGAGATTAATCTCTGTTTACTGCTAGAGGAAGACATGGATGATGGGTTTTTCCAGCAAACTGAAGAATCTAGCCAGTTTCGACAAGAATATGAAATGAGAAAAAAGAAACAGGTGAGCATCATTGAATTTCATTGTTTTGCCTTTTTTTCTTCTTCATTAATGCCAATTCTTCTGTGCTTAGGACGAGGGTCTTGATGTCATATCAGAAGGTTTGGATGTACTGAAGAACTTAGCGCGTGACATGAACGAGGTTGGTTTGGTTGTTTTTCTCTTTACCCATGTAGCAGAGTTTATTCCTTACATTTTTGGGTTTCAGGAACTTGATAAGCAAGTCCCATTAATGGACGAAATGGAAACAAAGGTGAGATTCATTTTTCTTTGATCCTCATTTCTCACTAGACTAGACTAGACTTACCCTTTTGCTATTAGGTCGATGGAGCGACTTCAGATTTAAAGAACACCAATGTTCGGCTTAAGCAACAGCTAGTTCAGGTAAAAACTAAAAAACATTATTATTGTCTCTATATGCTAAAATCAGGTGGGATTTTCAGATGAGATCAAGCCGCAACTTCTGCATCGACATTATTCTTCTCTGTGTGATCCTTGGAATTATCTCTTACATCTACAAGTAAGCCTCATGTCATGTGTCAATTTTATTCACCTCCAGATCAAAATCATTTCATTAATTTCTCAGAAAATGGGCTTTTTTTCTTCATCGCAGTGCTCTAAGCTAAAGTTTGGAGAGACTGTCTACACCGAAACTCTTCTGACAATTTGTGAAGCATGTGCTAAGTTCCTAATTTCTTGAAGAGCAAGCAAGTTAGTTCCTTAACATTTAATCATATATATATACGGGTGTACAACAGAAAGACTATTTTTCTTCTTTAAATGAATTAGCTGGAATAAAGCGATTTTCCAACTTTATCCGTATAGAAATTACATGGTTATAAACTAAATAATTTATTTTGGTGGGTACGCATTTTAACAAACTGTATTAAACCGAACCACTCAAACAAATCCTAAAGTAGCCAACATACAACCTTCTTTTCCTTGATTGAAACAGTTTGGTTGAGTTTGAAACTGAACCAAGCATATAACCGAATCTATTGTTATATAGTAATCTCCCCAAAAAAAAAAAAAAAAAAAAANAAAAATAAATATTTTGTTTGTTAAAAATTATATGATTTGTCATAGTTAAATGAATAAACACAAGATTTCATTAAGAACAAAGAGAACAAAAAATAAATATATTATTTCTGTTACCAAACACAATTTAAAATATATAATTAGTATGATATAACTTTATTTCAATATTTAATATCTTGATTTTTTACCTAATTAACATTGTATTTATAATTAAAATGTACATCTCATATAATTTTTTTTTATTACATGTAAAATTAGATTTATAAAATAAAATTTAATTTTGCGCATAGTGCGGGGTTAGTTAATTAATTAATTAAGCTAGATGATATTGTAATTCTAAATTCATGGCGTACTTTTGTTCAATATTATTAATTAGAGTCAAAAAATTATTTAGTTCTTCAAACTTTTAAATACCTTTCTTTTAAACCTACGATTCAACTAATATTAATATATATATATATATATATATATAATTTTCACATTTCATCTATTTTTTCTTATATTATCATATTAGATCATAACCCGCGCTTGCACGGAGAAATACGTTTTATTTATGACATCGCATATTATAATTCTATAAATATTATTATTAGAAAATCACATTACTTTATGTTGTTTTATGTAGTTTTAGTCATTTGAATGTAATGAATAATCAAAAAATATATTTGTAAATTTTTTTATTAACATAGTTTTTGTATCATTTATCTATTGTCTATAGTCGATATAGGGTTTAATTCGTGTTGTGCGAAAATGAATTATTAAATAATATAAATATTTATATTTCTAATTCATAAAAACAATGATCCTAATAAAATCAATATTTTCTTTCCATTCATAAATTGTTCAATTTGACAACATTTACAGTTTTAATGATAATGCATATACTACAAATATATAAAGTATTAATGCTAATATTGGTAAGTCTTTTATTAATTACAAATATATTTGTTTGTATAACCAATTTACACTTTATCTCGAACTGCAAAAACGGATTCTCAAATAATAATATAGATATCTAGTTTCCAACCCGTGAAAACGATGTCCTTAAACGCATTAATCTATACTCGCATAGTATAATATTTTTCTAATTAAAAATATTTATCATTTAAAAATTAACACTCTTCAACATGTGCAAACAGTTGAACAATATTATACTCACATATCATAATATTATTCAACTTCTTGTGTGGGTATAGATTAATAAAAAGATATTTAGCATAATATTGCACAATACAATATTGTATTATTTAAATATGATTTTGTTTAAATGATAGTGCATATACTATAAATATATGAAGTTTTAATTCTAATATTGGTAAATTTTACTTATACAAATTCTCAAACAATAATATAGAAATCTAGATTTTCAACCAGTGAAAACAATGTACCTAAACGCATTAATCTATACGTGCATAGAAATACTTGTGTAACATAATATTGTTCTAATTAAAATTATTTATCATTTTAGAAGTAACAATCTCTAACATGTAAAACAATTGAAGAATATTGTACTCGCATAACATAAATTGTTCAACTTATGATGTGGAATATTCTTTCTCTTTTTCAAAAAATTGAAAAGGTTTATGGAATATATTATATTTGATTCTATTAAAATTTGAATATATTAAAGAAAACATATTAATCCGTAATTTATGGTAAAAGTTATATATATATATATATATATATATATATATATATATAATTTCTTATAAGGATTAAATTTTAACATAGAATATAGTCTACGAATCTTACCAAGTAAATCTAAATAAATGAATCTCGAAAATATAGTGTTTTAATGATTGAAATGTACAATATAAAGATTAATATGTTAATCATTAATTTTTGTATTTTGAACCCAATTAAATTAGAGTTTCTTGCATTTAAACTACATTACCAAAATTGGTGTGAGATTAAAAGTAATCTTAAACCCATATTGATATGGCTATAAAGAAGATTTTATTTAACTTCTGATATGAGATATTGTGTTTTCTTTTCAAAATTGAAAGTTATAATGAAAAACATATTATAGTAAGATTTGATTCTATTAAGATTTAATTTGCATATATTAAAGAAAATGAAGTAAAATTAATAAATGAATCTAAGAAATATAGGGTTTTTGATTATATGGTATATATATATAAACATTTTCACATTTCATCTATCTCCTCTTTTATTATCAGATATGATTCTCTTTTTAATTAAAACTGTTTTTTTTATAAAAGATTGATATTCATCATGCCGATTTTCTCTAGCTACTAAGCAAAAAATAATAATAATCTAGCAGCATAATAATGGCAAAAGTACATACTTGACCAACATTTTTCAATTAATTGCTGAGGTAACCCCACATTTTCTTTATTTGCTGGAAATAA
>OVBE01005745.1:0-21130 GCA_900406425.1 Iberis pinnata
TATGCAACTGTTTACAACTGAGTAAAACTGCGTACAATTGCTCACAGTTGTGTACAACTGCGTATGACTAGGTACATTTGTTGTTTAATTTCAGGAACCTGAGGAAGAAGTGGAACCTATTCAACCTCTGAAGTTCTTCTTCGATCATACTGAGTACAAGTATTGATGCAAGTTGTCGACAAAGTGTGATGACAATAAAAAATTGAGTTTATTAGAAGAAAAACTCAGCGAAGATGAAAGAATATGGTTTTTGGAGCACCCACAATTCAAGCACATATGGCACAAACAAAGAAGCACAACCCATAAAGTTCAGGGAATGTGGATGCTCTTTTTTTGGACAGTAGAAGTGGATAAGGAAAAAGAGTGTTGGTTTGTGGTTAATGGTGTGCCGGTCCGATACTCGTTGAGAGAACACGGTCTCCTAAGCGGGCTAGATTGTCATAGATTGCCACAATATCATGAACAATTAGGAAGTTTCGCGTTTGTCGATAGGTGTTTTGGAAGAAGATCCAAGATAACGACTAGTGATGTGGAGAAAAAGTGTTGAGTATGCGGGCTTGTGGAGATAGATTGAAGATGGCGGTCCTCCTCTTTTTGAGCAAAATCATTTGTGGGCAGAAAAGGGCCGGGAGCATAGATAATTTCATGCTTAGGATAGTTAATGATTTGGAGATGGTTGGAGAATTTCCTTGGGAAGGTTAACATATGAAAATGCAATACATGATGTTTACCATTTGATGAAGTGTTCCAACCGAAAGGTAAAACCGTCATGGTGTTTTCTTGGATTTATAATTCCGTTGGATGTATGTGATTTTTATTCATAATAGTTTGATTCTTTAATTTTATTTAGTTTTTAATTTGTTTTACATTTTTATAATTTTTAATCTTCCATTTTCAAGTATGCAGTTTCTTGCTTTTGAGTGTATTCCGGACTTGAAGAAATAGTTTCGAGAAGATGTAATCACCGCCAACGGCAATTGTTCGAGAATGTGCATAGGAAAATGGAAAGATCATTATATGACAGGATTCCTGTTAGAAGACATAAATGAAACACTTGGGAAAACAAAGGTTTCTGGTAAATTATGTTACACTTTTTAAAATTATTGTGTGTTAATTGTAATGATTCTCATGCATTATAATTTACAAGAAATTCATAGTGTTTTGGAACCAAGTGTGGATGAGTCTCTTATGATGGCTCGCATAATAGAAGAGGATGCGGAGGACCATATGGACCCGATTGTTTATAGTTAGAAGAAATGTATTGCATCGAATAAACTTATATGGTGGGAAGACTTGTATAACTTGGATGTAGATTCCCGAGCAACCATCATGATGGAAGAGGCGCAAGGTGAAGGTGAAAATGTTGCAAAAGAATTTGAGGTTCCAAAAGAGTCTGAGTTTGTGAACGTAATGAAAGAGTTAGAGGAGAAGATTATGAAAACAGTACAAGAAGGCTTTCACAATTTGAACGAGAAGTTTAACGTTTTGGAAAAAAGAGTTACAATGCTTGAATCGGGTCAAAGTGGTGAAGACAATCCATTTCCTTTGGGTTGGAGAGGTGAAAACAATGAGTTTCACTCGGATTGGAGAGGTGGTGATGCATTCGTGGGTGAGAAATCCGGTGGTGCGGGAGAAGAAGAAGCATCTTATGGTGGAGGAAATGTCGAGCCTAATAGTGGAGGAGATGTCGAGGCGGATGGTTCTCTTACTCCCCAGGTTCTTCTTTTGACTTACAAAGGTGAAGACTATCTTTCAAAGAAGCAGAAGTTCAAAAAGCTTAACACTAAAAAGACTCCAGCAAAAAAAGAAAAAAATGCGAAAAGATTCACGTTTGACTCTTTCTCCTTATGCTCAAGAGAAAGGAAAAGTTGGAAAACATAAAAGAACAAAAACGTTGAAGAGAAAGGAAAAACTCAAAAGAAAGGAAAAACTCAAAAGAAAGAAAAAGCTCATAAGTAAACATGTACCTGATAAAATCGTCCAAACCACACATATTCAAATCCTAAACAGACCCAATATAAATGTTTACTTATGAGCTTTTCCTTTCTTTTGAGTTTTTCCTTTCTTTTTAGCTTTTCCTTTCTCTTCAACGTTTTTGTTCTTTTGAGTTTTTCCAACTTTTCCTATCTCTTGAGTATAAGGAGAAAGAGTCAAATGTGAATCTTTTCGCATTCTTTTTCTTCTTTTGCTGGATTCTTTTTAGTGTTAAGCTTTTTGAACTTCCGCTTTTTTGAAAGAGAGTCTTCACTTTTGTATGTCAAAAGAAGAACTTTAGGAGTAAGAGAACCATCCGCCTCGACATCTCCTCCACTATTAGGCTCGACATTTCCTCCACCATAAGCCGCTTCTTCTTCTCTCGCACCACTGGATTCCTCATCCGCGAATACATCACCACCTCTCCAATCCGAGTGAAACTCATTGTTTTCACCTCTCCATCCTGAAGGAAACAGATTGTCTTCACCACTTCGACCTGATTCAAGCATTGTAACTTTTTTTTCCAAAACGTTAAACTTCTCGTTCATATTGTGAAAGCTTTCTTGTAATGTTTTCATAATCTTCTCCTCTAACTCTTTCATCACTTTCACAAACTTCGACTCTTTTTGAACCTCAAGTTTCTTTTGCAACATTTTCACCTTCACCTTATGCCTCTTCCATCATGATGGTTGCTCGGGAATCTACATCCAAGTTATACAAGTCTTCCCACCATATAAGTTTATCCGATGCAATTAATACATTTTTTCCAACTATAAACAATCGGGTCTATCTCGTCCTCCACATCCTCTTCCATTATGCGAGCCATCATAAGAGACTCATCCACACTTGGTTCCAAAACACTATGAATTTCTTGTAAATTATAGTGCATGAGAATCATTATAATTAACGCACAATAATTTTAAAAAGTGTAACATAATTTACCCCAAACCTTTGTTTTCCCAATTGTTTCATTTATGTCTTCTAACGGAAATCTTGTCATATAATGATCTTTACATTTTCCTTTGCACATTCTCGGACAATCACCGTTGGCGGTGATTACATCTTCTCGAAACTATTTCTTCAAGTCCGGAATACACTCAAAAGTAAGAAGCTGCACATTTGGAAATAGAAGATTAAAAATTATAAAAATGTAAAAGAAATTAAAAACTAAATAAAATTAAAGAATCAAACTATTATGAATAAAAATCACATAACTCCAACGGAATTATAAATCCAGGAAACACCATGACGGTATTATCTTCCGCTTGGAACACTTCATCAAATGGTAAACATCATGTATTGCATTTTCATATGTTAACTTTCCCCAAGGGAATTCTCCAACCATCTCCAAATCATTAACTATCCTAAGCGTGAAATTATCTATTCTCCCGGCCCTTTTCTGCCCACAAATGATTTTGCTCAAAAAGAGGAGGACCGCCATCTTCAATCTATCTCCACAAGCCCGCATACTCAACACTTTTTTCTCCACATCACTTGTCGTTATCTTGGATCTTCTTCCAAAACACCTATCGACAAACGCGAAACTTCCTAATTGTTCATGATTTTGTGGCAATCTATGACAATCTAGCCCGCTTAGGAGACCGTGTTCTCTCAACGAGAATCGGACCAGAACACCATTAACCACAAACCAACACTCTTTCTCATTATCCACTTCTACTGTCCGAAGAAAGAGCATCCACATTCTCTGAACTTTATGGGTTGGACTTCCTTTTTTGTTTCATATGTGCTTGAATTGTGGGTGCTCCGAAAATCATCTTCTTTCATCTTCGCTGAGTTTTTCTTCTGATAAACTCAATGTTTTACTGTCATCACACTTTGTCGACAACTTGCATGAATCCTTGTATTCGGTATGATCGAAGAAGAACTTTAGAGGTTGAATAGGTTCCACTTCTTCCTCAGATTCCTGAAATTAAACAACAAATGTACCCAATCATACGCAGTTGTACGCAATTATGAGCAGCTGTACGCAGTTTTACTCAGTTGTAAACCGTTGCATACAATATTACAATTTCTAATTTTTTTCATACTAATATAACTAGGTCCACTTGATTTTTCCTAGTTGTATCTGTGAGTACGATGGCGAGATTGATGAACTAGATGAAAAATCTCTTTGAATCGCTTTTTCTTCACAAGTTTCTCCTCTTTCATCACCTCTAATTTTCGGTGGTGAGTTCGATGAACTAGAAGAAAGATTAGTCTTCTTCTTCTTTTTACTATTTAGACCATTCATAGTACGAGGAGACATTTGTACCTATATTAAGAAAACCGAAAAGTTTCAAACATATAATTTCATTCACAACATAATGCAAAAAAAAAAAATCAAAGAATTTCAACACAACATAATGGTAATCAAAATACATCCACCATTTAGCAAGAAACATCATAAAGCAAGAATATGATCTCTTAATAAATTATATTTCAGCCTAACAAAAAGATTTAAGATTTCAAAAAATTCAAACTTACAAATTCCAAAAGAACTATTGAACAAATCTTATAAAGAACACGCACTAAAAGTACATTCCATAAAGAACTAGTGAACAATGATTTTTTATTTGAATTCGATTATACATAGTTGTGGAAGTTTTCTCGATCCATAATCCTGACGAAATAAAATAATGAAAGGTTATAAATTTCTCGATCATCAAAAGATGTTAGCGTACAAATTAGCGTAATGTTAGACTTTATAAACTTAAAAAAATTCAAAAATAATATGAAATTTGATGAGACACAATTCAAAACTAATCTAAAATATATAACGCTAATTTGTTAGATTTCCCTCCTAAACATCTAACATTACAAAAACCCTAATTTCATAAAATTAACAATTTATTTCATATTTAGATGCAAAATCCTAGTTTTACATCATATTTGGATGTTTATAACTCTAAATTATCGAAATCCTTTTTTCCTCAAACCCTAAATCCTGAAATTGATAAAAAAACACAAACATAGCTTAAAATCGGGAATTAATTCTTACCTTATAAACGAATTCAGACTCAAAAGAAACTTTAAATATGCTTCAAAGTTGTGGATAATCTCTGTAAAAAAAAGAGTGGAGAGGGAGAGGATTGAGTGTTGGGTTCGTCGTTAGACAGAGAAAAAAAGGGAGAAAAAAAAATTAAGAGAAAAGAAAAAGTTAGGAAAGCTACGAATAGAGAGAGTAAAAGTTGGGATTCAATGTAATTTGTAATAAATTTATATGTTTTTTTTTTTGTTTTTTCACCAATTCTCAACCAAAAAAAATATTAATAATAACACAACTTTTTTTTCAACCTGGGTAAAACACAACAAACAACAAAACACAACTGAGAAAACAAACAAATAGAACAACACAAACAAAAGAATAGCAACTGAACAACAAAACAACAGAGGCTAGGATAGGCAAGAAAAACCAAAAAGGCACTACCTTAACAAGATGACGAAAGACCACCTAAGAGACGAAACTTACGATGCGAAGAAGAGGCTTAGAAGGAAGATGTCGGTCGCGGAAGCTGGTTATGGCCGAAACATTATGTGCAACACGCACCCAACAACAAGAGAAGACTGATAGAAATCTTGAATGTCACAGCTTCTAGGAGAAGAGAAACCTTGACCAAGAAACATCTTCACAAGCACTAAAGCGAAGTGACGAAACCAGATGGTAAATCACGGCGGTTGAAGATGAAGAACCAGCGCCAGCCAGAGATAAAGAGAGCCGAACCAGAGTTGTTGAGAAGGGCAGCTGGCCGAAAAATACCTCTCTGACAAGAAGATAATCAGGAAGAAGGCTAGACGACCTAGTCATTCTACCACAACAAACAACAAGACGACCATCGAAAATCAACCTGACGAGGAAGAAAGCAAACACGAGCAACCTCTGAAAAACCCTTATTCAAAGCCATCAGAAAAGAGCAAACCAACTCCCGGAACCTGCAGCCTACCAAACTAAAACCGAAGCCTTAACGTTAGAAGCAAACCAGGAAGGGGCTTAACCGTGACCCTCAACCAAAGACAGAACCAACAAGGAGGACCGATGGCTAAGGAGACCCAAGAGGAGCATCAGAGAACCCAAGGTACTAATCACGACGCCTGGACCGCGGATACAACCGAAGGAGAAAACCAGTTGCCGATGAAGCAACCAGAAATAGATCTAGTTGCAGATCTGAATTCTACCCACAAACCAAGAAAACCACAGCCGTACAAGGCAAAGCAGACAGATCCGATAGAGAAGACAAACCTCAAAAGGATACCGGAGGAAAATCCGGCAACGATAGAAGGCCGATCTGCCGCTTTAGATCTGGACATAGACCTGTAGCCAGAGGAAACTCGCTGGTGATTTGCATGTTCGGCAAAGATAAGGAGGAGAAGGCCCGGAGAAAATTGGGAACTCGCCTGGATTCGCCGCCTCTAAGGTTGGCGACGGAGCCAATGAAACTGGTGCGCGAAGATGAGGATTAGCGGCTGGTGGATGGGCTCTTGTATGCCTTCGCTAACCTCTGACGATGGCCAGTCTTCACTTCTAGCGGGCTCGGATGAAAGAAAAAGAGGAGAGAGAATCTCGATGATTTTTGTTTGTTTTGATTGTATTTTGTAATAACATAAATTATAACAAAAATTTAAGAGAGAAAACAAAGAGATAGAAAGAGACAAATAAAAATTTAACCCAAAAGTTTTAGATTAAAACCCATAAACCAAAAACATAAACCAAAAAAAGAAAACACATACGGAAACAAAATCAATCTCACGATCTGGGTTTTGCGGCCAAGTTAAAGACTTTATAGGGTTTAAGGAGCTATGGCGCTCTGAATTTCATCTTTATCATTCTTAATCTACTTTGTCAACAGCTGTTGCCAAATCCAGGTACTTAAGCAGAATAAGATCCCAATTTTGAGGAAAATAAAAGAGAGGACTTTCTTTTTGAGATTGATTTTTATCTATATGTAATATCTCCTCGATGCATAGAAAGTGTTTGTGGAAATGCCTCATAGATAGTTCATATAAACTCTATCTCATATAGTTTCATAGATCTCGCCCCCAATTTTGGTTTCGATGACTTATTGAAAAGTTTGTGAATTATGTTCTTCTTTTTTATTGTATTTTCCTCAATATCCTAAGAAACTGTGAATCTTAATCGAAAGCTGAGAGCTTTCATCAAGTTTTCGAAGTTGTTAGACTTTAGAAGTAAAAAATGGATATGAAAATTCGGTAAATTCCCCAACTTTCACTCTAGTTTCATCTTAGTTTATTGGACTTCACAAATTCAATGTAGATCCTAATATTCAAAACACTTCAATGTTTATGCTTTTCGATTTCGCAGTGATGGTATCAAATTTAAGTAAAAATCCTATGACATGAACTGTTCTTTTTCAAGTTTGTTGATTCAGGTTTGTAATTAGGCACACTGAGCTTAGCTTATAAGCTCTACTCTACATGATCTAAGCTCATCTTCTTGTTGTTATATCCTTCCTCTAGATTTAGTCAGAAGTTGATTTGTGAATTGAGATGGCGACAGAGCAAAGCGGATTAGAAGCTGAGGAGAGCAAACCAAACCAAGTGGCTCCTAGTTTTGTAGGAGCAATTGAAGAACAATACAAAAAACTAAGAGATCATGCAGAAGCTTATCCATATGTTTGGGGTTCTTATACTGTTGTCTATGGTGGTCTTTTCCTTTGGACAGCTTATAGATGGAGGAAGCTGAGAAGAACCGAGGATCGAGTTCGTGGTCTTCAAGCAAAACTTAGGAAACTTGTTGAAGACGAACAAGCTGCATTAACAGCTTCTAAATCTGCTCAGTCCAAAGATAAGCCTTCTTCCATTTCTGAAAAGACATTGCCTTAATTTTAGAAGTTTTTTTGTCTCTGGTACACATTTTGAAGAGGTTAGTTTCTTCCAAATTAATCTGTTTTTTTGCTATAATAATTTTTGTTATGTATCCGGATACTTTTTTATACAAAGGTCAAATTCATGTACAATGAATGAAGTTGATAAAACGCTGAATTGTTGAACTTCTAAATAGTTATGATAAGAATTGCGTTTGCGTTTACACTAGTAGTTTAGAATCAGCTGTATTTTTTCCGAGATTCGGTCTGCAATCTCTTATATATTCGAAAATTGAACTTTATATTCCGATTTAAAAGATGAAATTTTTTGTATCAAAAGAGGATACATACATAAACACAAAAATTCATCCACTTGTATTATTACTAGACCATCATTTTGTTAATAGAATTAATTACAGTTTCAACTGAATTTTATAAACTTTAAATCTGTTTCTTTAAGCTTGTAAACTTTTTTTCGAAGAATTCCTTGAAATACCGTTAAAAGAAATTCAAATTTCAAAACTACCATACACTCTCGAAAGTTTCCAAAATACCACAAACTTCCAAAATTTTCAAAAATATCACACTTTCAAAAATTTCAAAAATATCACAAACATAAAAAAGTGAATTATAAGCGCTTGATTTAAAATTTTGGGTTTGGGTTCACTAAATAGAGCTAGGGTTTTATTTTGAAGAGGGTAGAGTTTGGTTTTAGGATTTTAGGGTTTAAATTTGAAGTTTATGTGGACACGCAAATTGACCCGGATCAATTTACTGGAACCAGGTCGGCTCGCGGTTAGACGACAAGCAGAGAGTCGCACCGGTGCTCCGGAGAGAGCTCGCGACGATCATGCACGGTGAGTCGCGACGATGCTCCGAAGAGTGGCCACGACGATCATGCACGGTAAATCGCGACGGTGTTCCGGAGAGTGGCCGCGGAGACAATGCGCGATTAGTCGCGCCGGTGCTCTGGAGAGTGATCGCAACGAACCGTCACTCAAAGCCCACGAGTAGGAGAGACTGATAATGGGCTGGCGCAGCCCATCGCGAACACTACCCTTAGTGGGTCGACTCGGTCCGTCTGAAAGCTCGAGCGGAGCCTTCTAAAAGAGTTGCGAGTGGGGGTCAAACGAGTGGTTACATGAAGTTGAAAAGACGTAACGACGGATCAGAGACATTGAATGGGCACTGAATGCGAGAGAGGATGAAGGAGCCTTGTGAAAAGTCTTATAAGTAGTCTTCACAAGGGTCCGGAGCGAGGACCAAAAATCTTTGGTAAAATTTAGCATATAGTTGAGAGAATTTATATACATACTTTTGAGAAATCATTGTAATTAAACACATATTCTAATAAAGATAACATTTTTTTACACATATTTCAATACAATTTGGTGTGAGAGAGATTCTGCTCTCACAATTTCAAAGCTATTTTAAATTTTTGTATTTTTGAAATAAAAATATTTTTGTGTTATTCTTTGAAAAAATGTGGTGTTTTTGAAAATTTTGGAAGTATGTGGTATTTTTAAAATAAATCTAATTTTTTGTGGTATTTTTGAGAATACCCCATTTTTTTTTCAACGATATCCGATTTAATGTGGAATCGATCACTCTTAAACACTTTTTTGTGTTAAACAAAGTACATATACGTTTTAATATAAACTGGTATAGGGTGGATAATGAAACATGATACTACACTTTTAATGCAAAGATGCATGAACACCTTTTGAGACTGAAACTTTAGCTCTCAAAGATGCATTGGTTTAAGTAAGAAAATTTGGCTATCAAAATGTAAAAATCCATAATGACAACAAAAAATTGATGCAACTTCTCAAAATGACAATCCAATCACATTCTCACCATAATATGTACGTTAGTCCAAGGTAAATTGTAATTGCTACATAAAGGAGCCCATAATTATGGGCCTCTTTTATCTAGGTACACATGGGATGGTCCATGAAACAGGGAGGGATCATGGGATGCATTTAGTTAAGGTGTTTGGTTTTTAGTGAGAAAGCTGTGAGGCAGAAAACGACTAAAAGGATGTTTAACATCAACTCACTCAGGCATGTTTCACGTTTGTTTCACTCTCGAGTTGGATAGGATTACGTACCATCTCTCATCCCTGCCGACACTTATCATATATATTTTTTTTTTGGCATCCTAACTTACCACATACACATTCTTATCTAATTTAAAAGAGAGACTAACAAAAATATTTTTCCACAAAAATACGACGAGTGACAATGTTTCAGAGGAATTTCCAGCCGTTCTATTGAATCATTAGAGTTTAAACATATATGCAAGGCTCTAGCATTAAACCTAAATATTTAGCCAATCATATCACATCACTATACATTAGACAAGTTTAGGAATATTTTTTAATTCTCCTCAATACCCTCCCTCAAGATGGAGTATGGAGATTTCGAATGTCCATCTTGAATTGAAAATTACAACCCTTTTAAGTATCTCGTCACGGACAAAGTGGCAATCAATGTACTTTGTTTGTTCGTGGAAAACAAGGTTGGCACTTATATGAATAGCGAATTTGCTATCATAATGAATCGTCATGGGATCAATATGATCATGACCGAGGTCCAATAGTAACAATTTGATCCACTTGAGTTTCTTTGTGACAGCGTTCATTGCTCGATACTCGGCCTCCACGGACGAACAAGAGACCCTGTTTTGCTTCTTAGTTTTCCAAGAGATGGGAGAATCGCCAAACTGCACAAACCAACCGGTTAAGGATTTCTTTGTTAACGGACAACCTGCCCAATCCGAGTCACACTAACCCGTTAAATTAAGAGATGAGTTGGCGTGAAACATAATCCCTTGTCCAGTTGTTCCTTTGAGGTATCTAACCACTTTGGGAACAGCCTGCCAATGTTCTTCAAGTGGTTGTTGCATGAATTATGACAGAATGTGGACATTGTAGGTAAGATCTGGGCGAGTGGCGAGGAGATATAACAAGCGGCCTACAAGTCTTCGATAAGCTTGCGGGTTAGATAGAGAAGGTCCGGAGGCAAGAGTGAGGCGGTGGTTTTGTTCAATAGGTGATCCAGCCGGCTTACAACCAAGCAGTCCAGAATCATTAACAATGTCCATCGCATACGTACGTTGAGATAGATAAATACTGTCTTAATTACGAGCTACTTCTAAGCCCAAAAAATACTTGAGGATACCCAATTCCTTCATGTGAAAACATGTTGACAAGTAATCCTTAAACACTTTTATTTTGTGTGGAGAATCACCAGAAAGAATTAGATCATCAACATATATATATGAAGTTGAAGGTTGTACTTGGAAGTATTCATCACAAAGAGCGAGTAATCATAGCGTGTTTGTCGAAAACCATACCGTATTAGTACATCTACTAGCTTTGAGAACCAGAAACTTGGTGCTTGTTTAAGACCGTAAAGTGATTTCTGGAGTCGACAAACACGGTGTTCGGTAGGAGAAGAGAAGCCTTGAGATATTTTGATATATACCTCATCTTGTAAGTCGCCATGTAAAAAAGTATTATGTACATTCATTTGATGTATTTCATGCTTTAGTTTGGCTGCATAATCAAGAAATAAGCGGACCGTTGTCATCTTAGCAACCGGAGAAAATGTTTCGGTGTAATCCACACCTTCTTTTTGATGATTTTTGAGAACCACAAGCCAAGCCTTGTGTCTCTCAATAGAACCATCGGATTTTAGCTTCGTAGTAAAAATCCATTTAGTCCTAAAAGCTTTCTTGCCGGGTGGCAATGGCATTAAATCCCATGTGTGGTTGCGGTAAAGAGCATCAATTTCCTTGGCCATTGCATCACGCCATTCAGGATGTAACATAGCTTCTTTGAATGATCTCGGGTCAGTGTTCGTCGTAAGTGCTATCATGTAGCATTTATGCTTAGCCGATAACCTATCCAAAGAAACAAATGTTGAGAGAGGATGATTGATACCTGAGGATGGCCGATTGTGAGAAGGATCGGAGAGAGAGACAGATGGAGAAACCTAAGCAATTCCAACAATATAATCTCACAGTATTTTATTAGGAACACGTTGATGACGTGTTGGAGCATGAGTGACTGTTTGAGTGACAGTCTCTGTTTCAGCAATGTCGGTTGGTGCAAGAGTGGCTGGTACAAGTTTTGTTATAGAAGCTATAGGTTGTGGGACCTCTTCAACTATTGGTTGTATAACATGATGGGGTGGTGGATCATCGACATAAAAAGTTCCAAAAATTTTAGAAGTAGTCTTGGTTGTAACGTGGGTAATCGGCTGGTCCGTTTGAAATGGGAACATGTTTTCGTTAAAGATAACATCCCGGGAAACAAAGAAGACCTTAGTGTCTAAGTCATAAAGTTGCCAACCTTTCTTGCCATATGCATAGCCAAGAAAGATGCATCGACGACTTCTTGAAGCAAACTTATCCCCTTTATAATTAACGTTATGCGCAAAGGCCAAGCAACCGAATACCTGTAGATGCTTGTAGGATGGGGTGTGTCCGTATAATTTCTCAAATAGAGTCAAGCCTATTAGAACATATGACAGAGTTCTATTAATCAAATAATTGATATTACTCGATTTTAATGCATAATAGTGGGCATTTATGTTTGCTATTCTACATTATTCCGAGTGTTTTTATTGCATATTTGGTAGAATTTCATGATTCTAGGTGTTCGGGTCGTGTTGGAGAAAAATGATGCATTTCATCAGTTTTCATAAGATTTCAGAAGTTGCAGACAAAAGTGCTCGATCGAGCACGTTATGGGATCGATCGAGCAAGTGTATCACGAGATGCACGATCGGGCAACATAGTTGCTCGATCAGGCACAAGTCCCTGGAAATTTTTGGAGATCAAGATCGACCGGGCAGAGAAGAAAGGATCAGGCTGTTTTATGAGATGCTCGATCGGGCAACCATGTGCCCGATCGAGCACATCCCCAGAGAAGAATATGAAGTTTTCCAAATTTGCAAATTAAGTCCTCAAGCCTATCAAATTTTCCTATTTTAATTATTTCCCTTTTTAGCCTATAAATACACTATGTTTTAGGTTTTTAGAATAGAGCTTTATTTTTGATTTATGAGAGAATTACTGATGGAGAGGAGATTCAACCTGTATTTGGAGAAGATTTCTAAACCCTTATTAAATATCTATTCTATTTCTACTATGTGTTCTATAACAAAATTGATTTGTGATTGCATGTCAATGTCTGAGTAGTTCACTAGTTAGGTTTTAGGGTTTCCCAGGGAAATGAGGGTTTGATTGTTAGATTTGTCATAAGGAGATAATAATTTTTAAGTTTTTAGTCTAGACTTATTATTAATGCATGAATTAGAGTAGCTAACTAGTTCATTGATATTAGACTGATAAACACAAATAGATTTGGTTTAGAAGTTGGATCTAGTCTAGATGAATAAGTGATTTTGGTTGCGAGAGTATTGTCTTGATTCCTTATGAACAATTGAATCTGAACTGTATTGCATGATCAATTATTTGAAAGGCTGCAAGAGTTTGTCTATGATAATTTAAGCATAGGGTTTAATACTCTGAGAGGAGATTATTCCATCTTTGTCTTTCATTTTTCAGAACTATTTTCAAAGAAAATCCTTGAATGATATATTGACTTTTAATCCTGATTACCTTTGGTTTCCCTGATGCCTGACGCTTTTATTTCATAGTTTAAACAGTTTTCTATTTATCGTTTTGATTTGCTACAAACAACCTTAATATTTCTGCTTTAGCTTGATTTGAAACTGAAACGTGTACTTCTGGTCTCTGTGGATTCGATACCCTATACTTTGCTACATTGAATTGTTCTCTGCAGTATTATTTTTAGGATTAAATTCTAGACCTATCAATAACTAGCGGTGATGACACACTCCCCCAGAACTCGATAGGTAGATTAGGTTAAACACGTAAAGCGCGCATAATGTTCAAAATATGACGATGTTTGCGTTCTGCTCGTCCGTTTTGTTGAGTTGTGTAAACACAAGTCGTTTCATGAATAATTCCCTTTTGGCGTAAGAAAGTAGTAAGAGCAATAAACTCAGTACCATTACCCGAAGGAATTGTCTTTACTTGCTTTGAAAATTGGAGTTCGGTCATTGCTAAATATTTTCGAACATACTTTGAGACTTGAGACTTATGAACCAACAAATATAACCACACTACTCGAGAGTAATCATCGACAATAGTTAGAAAGTATTGGGATCCGCAAAATGCCGTTGTTCGATAAGGCCCCCATAAATCAATATGTATCAAATCAAAGAGATTGTATGCATTATTGAAACTATCCGAAAAATGTTGTCGTGTTTGTTTGGCGCGAAGGCACACATCACATTTTTGAAACAAAGAAGTACTAGTATTTGTAGAAATTCCAGAATTTTGAAGGACCATTCCTGTTACACGAGATGAAGGGTGTCCCAAACGCTTGTGTACCAAAGAGGCTTCATCAGATATTGTTGCTTGAAACGCTTGAATGGTTGTCATCTCACGAAACCGGTAAAGTCCCTCTCCCTCTCTCTCACCCGCTCCAATCAGCATCCTCGTTGTACGATCCTGTAAAACCATCAACTAATCAGTTATTAGACCAACAACGTAATTATCGGTAACAAACTGTCCAAACGAAAGCAAATTCATGTGGAAGCCTTCTATGTAATAGACATTTGACAAAGATACAGTTGAAGTGAGATGAATAACGCCCTGATGAGATGAGATAACGTTTTCAGGAGCAGGTAGAAGGACTGACACCGGAGCAACATTGCGGATATCGTGTAATAGATCCCGACGTCCAGTCATATGGTGAGTTGCTCCGGTCTCTAAAATCCAAACGTTAGTATCATCCTTACCACTTAGACGATCGTTGGATCTCCCATTATTGATGACCTTTTGGATGAGGTGCCACTGTTTATTAGAGATTCCGAGCAACCCTTGTCTATCACGATTTGTCACTTCAGAAGCAGAGGCGAGAGCTGTTGAGTTTGCCGTAATAACCTGAGCCATTGTTAAGAGATATTTGTTTTAGGTCGATGAGAGGTAGAAGAAGAAGAATGTGAAACAGTTGAATGCCGAGAGGCGAAAGAAATCAGAGATGACGTGATTGAGAGTTCTTGCGAGGGCAAAAAGAATTCTCAATTTTGATTAACGCTCTGATACCATGACAAAGTGTTTCAGAAAAATTTCCAGCTGTTCTATTGAATCATTAAAGTTTAAACATATATACAAGACTCTAACATTAAACCCTAAATATTTAGCCAATCATATCACAACATTATATATTAGACAAATTTAGAAATATTTCCTAATTCTCCTCAATAACAAGAAACTATATTTCTGTTTTCATTTTTATATACAACCTTTTTAACACAAAGAAACACCAACTAATACTTAAATGGTATGGACTTTTTAAACTTTAAATTTTTCTATTAAAGGTAATAATATTTATAATTATATTAATAAGAAATTTCCAAAATTAATTACCATTAATAGTTTTTCCAAAAGTATTTTCTTCACAAATATCCAAAAACTACGAAACTTCAAAACATTAAAATTCAAATATTCATTTCAAACCATATATAAATTAAAATTTTTTTTTGTCACGATTTAAACTTCAATCTCTTAAACATTTTTTTTCTTCTAGTATTTGTAGTATTCTGGAAAGAAAAAATTTGGATTATTTTTAAAAAGCTACTAATTATATTTAGTAGAACAAAAGCTTGTTTTATAGTATTCGAAGGTATATACTTATGTATATTAGTAAAAATTATTTTGATCTGAATTCTGAAGTCATTTTGTGATGAAATTTTGAATTTATAAAAACGAATCCTGAATAAAAAATTACATTTTATAAAAAAAAGTTAAAAATAAATAAAAAGGAAAATGATCCTTATCAAAAAAAAGCTCTGGATATTTATTTGTGTGGCCACCCTAAACCTCGTCAAATTTCCAACTCAATAAATAAAGTTGTATGAAGCATTAGCCGAGCATGACTTATATTTCTTGAAACAACTTAATTATATAATGAGAGACCCTTTAGTGAGCGCTGTAAGTATGGGTGGTGGAGACGGAGACAACAGTTACTCCACCAATTCTCTTCTTCAGAAAACAGCTTTATCAAAGGCTAAACCGATTTTGACTAGGAACACAAAAGGAATGATGATAAGCTCAAATTTTCCAAAGTTCATTAAAGTAGCTGATTTGGGATGTGCTTCAGGACAGAACACGTTCTTGACCATGTCCGAGATCGTCAACACAATCCATGATTTATGTCAACAAATGAACCAAGAACCACCGGAGATTGATTGTTGTTTGAACGATCTACAAGATAATGATTTCAACACTACATTCAAATTAATACCTTTCTTTAACAAGATTATCAAAAGCAAAGGATTGTGTTTCGTGTATGGAGTCCCTGGTTCCTTCTATTCGAGGCTATTTCCCTGCAAGAGTCTCCATTTCGTGCATTCATCTTACAGTCTCCACTGGCTCTCTAAGGTCATATATACTTGCATATATTTACATATATTTTTAATTATAATTAACTAGATTAGATCCCGCGTGATACGCGGATAAATGTAAAATATTTAAATTCAAAAATGATAACCCAAGTGGTTATATATTCTAATCGACGTTAAAGTCAAAGTTTAGTTATTATTAGATTTTTTGTAAATTATAATTATAATATCCATAATTATCGATTATCAAAATTATGATAAATAATTATCGATATTTTTTATACATTGTATATTTTGTTATTTTAATCTTATAACAATTATATTTTTTCGGTAGTTTCCATTTAAAATAATAATACTCATTTCTTTTTTGTTATTCTATTATTTCAAAAAATAAAAAACTAACAATAAAAAAGTTTCCATTAGTTTAAATATTACGCTGACACATGTGAGGATCTTAATTAACAATGATACGTGTCACGATCTTATTAATTATAATTTTACTTACGTGTCGCACTCACGTTAAACGCGTTCCGGTTTATATAATAAGATAACCATTATGGAACTATATATACATGTATAAGGTTCCACAAGGACTTGAGAAGAATACATCTAGTGTGTACATAACAACTTCAAGTCTTCAAAGTGCATACAAGGCTTACTTGAATCAGTTCCAAAGAGACTTTACAACCTTTCTAAAAATGCGTTCTGAAGAGATGATTTCTAATGGACGTATGGTTCTCACTTTTGTTGGTAGAAACAGTACTCTCAATTATGATCCATTGTATAGGGACTGTTGTCACTTTTGGACACTCTTATCCAATTCTCTAAACGACCTTGTCTCAGAGGTAAAGATATTTACCAATTAGACATTCTATATATATATGGTTTCTTAAAGATTCAAGCTTGTTATGTTTTACAAAGTATAGGGTCTTGTGAGTTCATCAAAGGTTGATTCTTTCAACGTCCCTTTTTATGATCCGAGCAAAGAAGAAGTGGAGGACATGATTCGAAAGGAAGGCTCCTTTGAGATCAATGACTTCGAGAGTCATGAATTTCATCTTGGCGACAGTAACAACGATGAGGACTATGGGTTAGATTCGAAAGCAGGGCAAAAGGAAGCCAAATGTATTAGAGCGGTAAGCGAATCGTTGCTCGTAGCTCACTTTGGAGATGAGATTAATATCGATACATTGTTTAACAAGTTTGCGTACCATGCCTCTAAACATGATACCTGCATCAACAAAACGACTGTTACTCTTGTAGTTTCTTTGATTCGTAATTAGGGAAACCCGAAGATTACAAAATATCAGGGGAAAAAATCACAAATATATGATAATATCTTATTAAATTAGGATATCTACTTGTCCAAGTATATTATTTAATTATTCAAATTTAAACTAGATTTAGTATTTATCTATAAATATTGTTATATGTCGTATGTTCTTTTTCATGAGTGTATAATAATAATTATTCCCAAATATTTTAGTGTTTTTCTCTTATCAAACTTATCGTGGTAGTAGACCACTAATCCAATTTCTATGAGTTACAAGTTTTGTTTGCTTTTAAAAAAAGTATTCGACCTTCACCCATCTGTGATATAATTCTCACGACTTCCTCACTAACTATCATGTCTCATATTATTAAGTCTCTTAAACAAGAATTTTTTATGACTCACATGGTTAGACCATGTCTAATGCTAGAATCTTATTAAAGGTTCTAATGATTAATTTAATCAATATTTTGGTATAAAAAATTAAAGACTCCAATGGTAAGACTATTAATGTGGTTTTTAAGAATTAAAAATTAAATTTTTTTATTTGAGATATTTGAACATAATTTTTTTTTAATTGAATTATTTGAACATAAATTTTATGAAGCTAACAAATTATTGCATTAACATTTGAACATAAGTTTTTAAATTGAAATATATGAACATATATATATATATATATATATTATATTTCGGATATTTTTAATTTTTTCAAGTATTTTTGGTATTTCGGGTATGAAATACCCGAAACCGACATAGAACCAAAATTTTGGATTTTTTGGTATTTCGGGTCTAAAATACCCGAAACCGACTTAGAACTGGACTGACCCGGTACCGACAAGAACCGAACTTGAACTGAACTGAATATTAGAAAAGTATCGATTGGATATTCGAATTTAGGATCTGAAGAATCGAAACCGAACCGAAAACCCGAAAGCCTAGCCCTACAAAAAATCATGAATAAAAAATGGAAACGAACCGACCTGGAATCGACAAGAACCAAACTGGAACCGAACCAAATATTAGAAAAGTATCGATTGGATATTCGAATTTAGGATCCGAAGAACCGAATCGAACCGAATACCCGAAAATCAGACCCTACAAAAAATTATAAAAAAAACTCGAGAGCTGAAAAAGAATCAGGACCGCCAAACATATACTATCACGTGGCGGTCCTGACGCGGACCGAAAATCATAAACAAAGGACCGCTTCTTCTTGTTTAAACATGGGCTTGGATTAAAAAAATATTAAAATGAGTTTAAGGACCCTTCATATGCAAGCATTGAACGTAGTATATATTAATCATGTTCTGGAAATAAAAGTTGATTTCAATAATGAGGAGATATTTCTTAGTCAACCAATGTATGCATCATGGAAACTCAAGAATGTCGGCATGTTATACTGTAAACATGTAGCAACTTCTGTCGATCTCAAACCAAAACTCTCAATAAATGTTGGCGACCCTGTCAATGATCCAACAACTTATCGTTCACTAGCAAGTGCATTAAAGTCCTTGACCTTCACTCGTCCCGATACCTCCTATGCAGTCCATAAAATATACATATTCATGCTCGATCCTTGCCAATCTCATTTCCAAGCACTTCGGAAGATCCTTCACTACATCAAAAGAATGCTTCAACATGGAATGAAGTTGCAGCATAGTGCTCTTTCCAGTCTCACGTCCTACACATATGCGTATTGGGCTGGATGCTCGGACACTCGACGTTCAACCTTACAATACTACATTTTTTTGTCCAAATTTGATTTTCTAGTCAGCCAAACGTCAACAAACTGTCTCACAGTTAAGCTCAGAGGCATAGTATAAAGAGGTAGCTAATATAGTTGCCAAACTCTGTCGGCTAATAAACATGCACCTCAAACTACATTGACTCATCAATAGAGCTTCAATAATCTACTACGATAACATCGGATTGGTGTACCTCGCTACCAATCTGGTTCGATATCAACGAACAAAACACATTAAGCATGATATCCACTTTGCTAGGGAAAATGTTGCTTTAGGAGAATTCAAAGTCATTTATATCCCTACTTTGCTATAATATGCACATATATTTACGAAATGATTACCTACTTTTTTGTTCAATGAATTTTGCTCTCGTTTCACCGTCTCCACACACAATGTTTATATTGCGGGAGGATGATAGAATATAAACATATTTTGTTACAACAAATATTAGTATAATTGTTAATATTATGTTTATGTTATCCTTAGATTTAACAAGATCTTGTAACTTACTTACTTGGCTATTTAGTCTGATCTAATATAGTATCGCGATCATTAATGATGAGATTAATTATTCTTCAGCTTTTACCTTTTGCGAATTCAATTTTGTTGAAGCTTTGGTTGTATCGGTTCTTTTGGATAGTGTTATCGTATGTCAAAGTTTGTGTTTTAGCCATATTCTTAAATCATTATTTTCCTTTACTTTTGGCACTACTAATCAGTTTTTTGCATTCTTGTTAATCATTGTCATAATATGTTTAAACTTATTCTTGATTTTCAATATATATATATATCGGTTTATTTAGTTTTGTTAAATTAATATTAATATCTTTGGTTTAGCTTTGGTTAAGTGGTTGTATATATACATTTTGTAGTTTTTCATTTTCATTTGAATAACAGAAAAATCTTTTCTACAATTGTGAATGGATTCTGTTATTGTAATATTGAAGGAGTAGTTTTTATAAACAATTAAATCGATTTTGGTGATAGTTGTTTTGTATAATGTTATTGATTCCTTCTTCTTGTCATGTGTATGCCGATCGATTCTTGTATATGAAGTGAATGGGCCGATTCGAAAAGGCTTTGACCTTCTTGACTTGGGCCTTTATTATTAATATGTCATCTCTCAAATAGATTGGGCCAATCTTATAATAATAACAATCTTCATTAATAGAAGACGTGCCACTGAAAGAATATGACTTTTCATTTTAGTTTTTTATTAATGGAAGAGGGTTATTGGAAGAGTTGTATTGAAAACTTAAATTTGCATACTGGTAAGAAGTTGTTTTTTATATAGATTTTTAAATTTGACTAATTTTGTTATTGAAAAGGTATAACTTCTCATTTTATTTTTTCAAAAAACTTAATTTATATTAAGTATCTTATTAATGAAAGATGTGGTATTGAAAAAGTATATCTTTTAATTTTTTTGTTCTAAATTTTATTTGTTATAATCATCTTTATTAATGGAAGAGTTGTATTGAAATGTGTGTCTTTTCATAGAATTTTATTTTTAAAAAAATTAAAATTTGTTTACTTATTAAAAGTTACATTTTTATTTGACTAATTTTGTAAAAGGAAGTTGAAAAAGTCACATTGGTTGTAAAAAGAAAATGAAAAGTCACATTGTTTCATTTAAATAGTGGTAACTTTTCATGAATGAACGCAACCTCATTTTTCTAACTTTCCTACTTTTATTTCATTCATTGTGGCTAAACGTTCTTTTTCTAAATCTTTTTTCCTCATTAAAAATTAATGAAGACGAATCAATTAAACTTATAGGTATATTTCTAATGTTTATCAATAGGTTCTACGTTAATTAGATTAGAACATTAGTTAATAATAATGATATATATATATATATATATATATATATAT